>RCWM02000013.1:1907500-2210000 GCA_003667255.2 Euschistus heros
TTTTCTTGGGGAGGGTGGGAGGTGGAGGGGGGGTGTTAAACACTTAGTTAAAGAATATAAATATGGATACATTTCTTGGCTGTTTCTATTAGATGTTTAGTAAGGTTCTGAACCTCAAGAATAAATAAAAACAACTATTATGGCGACGTTTCGAGACTATATTGTTCTCATGATCATGCCAATGTTACTGGTTGATATGGTATCGACTACTGTGGTAACAATTTCAATAGTTTCTTGTAATAACAAGTCAAAGAAACTATACTAACAACTTTCACTCAAATACTTCTTGTAATACTTGCCTTTATAAAACAATCAATTACTGAGGCCCAGCATATGTACCTAGTAACATCAATGTAAAAATTCCATTTGCCAATCCCTTTAGGAACTGTCAAGTTATACTCAGTAATATGCAATTTTACATTTTTTCCTGATTTAACCAACTTCATGGTTGAGAAAATACCTAAAATAAAAAAAAAAATTCTAATTAATAGTAAATTCACATTTCATAGAATTTAAAGCTTTTTTAAAATTTAAAATATCATGAAACCAAGATTAAATAAGATTTAATCATTCACAATAGGCTACACTACTATCATATAGTATAACAAGATTAAGGTTTTGAGAAGTGGCAAATAAATTCCACATAGAAGTGGCAAATAATTCATCAATTCTAATTGTATTGATCCTTCTATACCTCTAGTGAGTTTTAATTTAGATTCATTTCACTGATCCTTGTACATTTGATGAGCAAAGGGAGTTTTCAGGCAGATAGTTTTTCCAAGCAGCCTTCTTTTCTTGAGTCACCTTTTCCACAGCCTCTGTCCATTAAGGAGTTCTTTTGGGACCAGCTCCAATGCTCTTTTCACCACAAACCAGTTTCGAGGCATCAAGAAGGATCCTCCTTCCCTAAGGGCATCCATCCAGCTGTATATTTGTCAAAATCCCATGGTCTATTCTTTTCTGAAGCCATTCTTTATATTTCTTCTTGGAAATAGGTCGCCATTGCCTCCTGCTTCAGACAATAATGATTTTATGACCTTTTCTTTGAAATTCTGTAGTATTTTTTGTGGGATAGTATCATTCCAGGATTTGTTAGTCAGTGGGAGATTGGTCACTTCCACTCTTGAATCCTCTTTTAACTCTGGCATCCAGTAGTTCCCAAATTCTTCTCTTTTAACTAGGATATAATCTATGATGGATGGATTTTTAATTCCTTCCAGGCTCTTATCTTGTGTATTTATATCTTTCTTCATGTAGGAAGAGGGTATTTGCTACAATCAGGTCATTTGCCATACTAAAGATTTAATCAGTACTAATTAAATTAAAAGTGTTAAATACTAATTAAATTTGTCAATACTAATTAAATTAAAAGCGGCAAAATAGAGAAGTTTGTGTCAAAGACAACTATATTAGGGAAGAATAATTGCTTGGAAAGGATGCCATTTCCATAATTAAACTAAGGAAGGCAGCAAGTATGGATGAAATCGCTTCTGAAATGATCAAGTACATGGGTTACAAAGGCCAAGAGATGTTTCTCCATCTTCTAGAGATATATTCCATTTCTTCTGGAAGCAAAAGAAAATTTCTAAGGAGTGAGAAGTGACAGTTATTGTGCCTATTCATAAGAAAAGAAACAATCGAGAGTGTGGCAACCACCGTGGAATATCATTTTTCAGTGTACTCAGTAAGATCTACTCCAGAGTGCTGCAGGAAAAAGTGAGAGGCAAAGTCAGGGTCAGCTTGTATAAGAGCAGTATGGCTTTAGGGGACAACAAAGAACTCAAGACCTTATTTTCACTGCGTTAAATAATGGAATAGATAATAAGAAAAAAAGGAACTTCTTATGTGCTTTGTGGATCTCCAAAGGGCTTTTGATAGAGTAAAGAAGAAAGGTATGAAGTGTGCAATGACTAAGAGAGGTATAGACCAAGGGAAAACAATGAATATTATGAGTCTATAACAAAACCAGAAATGTGGTTAGGAATGGGAATCACATTTCACAAGAATTCGTAATGATTTTAAGTATTCACCAAGGGTGCAGTCTATGTCCACTCCTCTTTGTAATTCCAGCAGTACACACTCGCCGAGCCAAGAAGAGGGCAGGCAAGCACGAGTGTGTACTGGGTTACCCTCTGTTGGCTCGCCTTAGATCGGATCGGCTCACCAGCACTCTGAAAAAAGTCGGTCTATGAGCATGAATCAAGGACTGGTGACAAAAGACAGTGAAACGACCCGAGAAGACACAAGCGGCAAGGCGAGTTGACCCAGTTCACTCTCGTCAAAGCTTGTTATTCAGATTTCTGCCGCTTCTATTCACATATAAAATTATTTTAATCATATTTTAACGCTTCCATTATTAAATTTCCAGTTCCTTACTAACCTTGCTGTAGTATAGTTACCTTTTCTATTACCATGATGAGTGAATAGGATAATGGAAAAGTTGTGCATTTTTTGGAAGTTTACCAGACTGAATCAGTTATGTGGAACCCGAGCAATAAACATAAGTACAAAAGAAAAATTAATGATGCGCGGGTTCGTCTTAGTGAGCTTCTGAATCGGCCAGGCCAAGAACTAAAGAAAAAAAAATTCCTTAATGGCTTCATTTAGAGAATATTTACAAAAGACCAACGAAACAACAACAACAAGCCGAAAGTACAACCCCACCCCTTCAAAGCTTGCCTTACCTCATCCACAAGCCACTCAGCCAGTGTGTACTTGCATCACTCGTGTACACAGCTCGCTGTCGCTCGGCTTGGGTGGCCTTGTAGATGAGCACCTAGGCGAGTGTGTACTGCCGGCATAATGGTTCTGGGCAAGGCACAAAGGAAGGCTAAGTTAAGATTGAGGCGATTCGAGTTAGGACATAGAAACCTCTTCAGAAACCCAGAATATTCTGTGTTAGCATTTGCCGATGACTTTGTGTTGCTAGCTGCCAATGACTGAAACCTTCAGAACAAGATAAACATCCTACAATAGGAAATAACCACAATTAACATGAAAATCAAATACAGAGAACAAAATGCGTGCGGACCGGAAAGAAACCCCAGAGATTAATCAGAATACTATAAGTGAATGGAGAGAGATTAAAGCAGGTGGATGATTTAAAATACCTAGGTGTTTATCTCAAGGAAAGTTACGAATAAAATAAAAATGACTGTTTATGAAATAACCTTTCTTCCCCTCTCACACTGTTGAGAATCGTGAACTCACCTTAAAAAATAAGAGACAAACCCAAAGCAGGGAGATATGATACTGTAACAAAGTGGGAGGAAGGGTCCAAAGAGATGGGATCCAGAATACCACCATACGGGCTAATCTCGAAGTTAAAAACGGACAAGATCGTCCAAGAAGAGTATAAGAGGTGGAACGGACACCTGGAACGAAGCCAAAAAGTAGACCATGCATTACATGGGAGAACAGTGTTTAGGAGACATTCCTGGAATGAAATATGGACTGTAGCAAAAGAAGGGAGTTGGCCAAAGAACAAGAAACCTGGTCCAGACTCTGCAAGATGTTACTCTACATGATTAAGCAGTACTCTGGGCTTTGAATTATGAAGATGATGTAATTTTCTTATGTTAAAACTGTAAAAATATTTTCATATATAACATTTTCTTGGCTCTAAACTATCTTAGAATAAAATAAATTGTTTATGGAAAACCTCTATATAACATAAAAGTAATACATTTTTTAAGGATGTGTAGATCTTTGTTTCTAACTGTACATTATAGGTCAATATGTTTTGTTTGTTTTATTTTTTATTAAAATATCTCCAGCTGATCATTTTGACCTTTGCTGATTTTTATCGTTTTTTTTTTTTTTTTT
The DNA here is from genome assembly GCA_003667255.2 of Euschistus heros. Classification (NCBI taxonomy): domain Eukaryota; kingdom Metazoa; phylum Arthropoda; class Insecta; order Hemiptera; family Pentatomidae; genus Euschistus; species Euschistus heros. The sequence continues at coordinate 1,911,326 of RCWM02000013.1, forward strand.
TTTTTTTTTTTTTTTTTTTTTTTTTTTTTTTTTTTTTTTTTTTTTAATCTGTTTAATTTTAAGAATGTTATATGCTACTTTTCAATCAAGGATGTATTTATCAAAATCTTGAAACCATTAAGATGACTGCTCCAGTAAATCTGATTATTTATAGGTGAAACTGTTTTATGAAAGTTGATTTTAAATATATAAAAAATTTAAATATTTAAAAAAATATTTAGGTCCTTGACATTATTACTCCAGTTGAAATCATATTTTTACCCAAAAGTAAAGAAATTGTTAAGATTCATAAATATATTTTATTTGAAGCATTTCCCTAACTGTTGAGAGGAAATACTTCAACATCTATATGTGTTATAAATGTTCTCATTAGAAAAAACACTTACTTTCAGCGATGCTAAGAAGTGCTCCAAATGCTTTATTGAATAGTATCCAGTTGCCAATTGAAACACAATTTAATAATGAACTAAAGCTGCATATTATCTCTTCATGGTAACACTTCATATCATTATCAATCAAAACTTTCACAAAGTGTTGGACCAGCCAGATATAAAAATCTATGTATAAAAAAAATTATAAATAAATAAAAAAACCACAAACCAATCTTTAATGGATCAATATTTTCATTAGATTTTATAAGGAGTAAAGAGGCAGTTTTTGGACTGCAACCAGCCAATGGTACTTCAGATTAGGGGTATATTTACACTAGCACACAAAGTGCTCCAGTACAGCACACTACCTTTCACGATTAAACTAAAACTTGTTAAATATTTGTATACATTAAATTGAAAGCTTTGATCATAAAAAAAATAAATAAATAAATAAATTATAAAAATAACATAAATACCAGGAAAAAAGTATCTGCACACTTTGTTTGTTTGCACATACTGTAGTGGTTATAGACATTGCATCACTAGGCTAAACTTATGTTTTTTCATAAATGAACATCATTAACTTAAGAAATTTTTTGTAAAGAAATAATCAATATTATATATATTGAAAAAGAAAGAAGAATAAAACACCCACAAAATAAAATTTAAAAATATAAAAATAACAAAAAACAACAAAACAAGAAATCACATAATTTTTAATGAAATTATTTTAAAAAAAATAAATAAATAAGTTGTTAAATATTTAAGTGTTTAAAAATAGAATAGAAAAAAAAATTATTCTGGGACAAAGTCCCTTAAGAATAATAGTTACATGACAGACCATAAGTTATATCTGGCCTAGAGATTATAAATTAGATAATAAAATAAGATAATTAAAATAAAATAAAATTTTGCAATAAAATAAGTAATAAAATGAAAAAAAAAAATCTATACATATATATAAATAAACACATACATATATAAACTATATTCACAATCAGTAAAAGAAAAATATAATACAAGAAATTGACAAAACAATAGATTTCTGATGTTAAATGTAGTAAAGGATGAAGGTATAAAATATTTGTTTCAGAGGGAAAAAAAAAAAAAAAAAAATGGCGATGAAAAATAAAAATGAAAATTATTTTAATGATAGAGAAAACATTATCATATGAAGATTATTGAAACAGGCTAAACTTTTATATCTGATATGCTTGGGTGAAATTCATTAAAGCATCTATGTAATTAGATAGCATCCGACTGGATGGAGGAAATGTGTTGGAAGAGGAGTGTTTTAAAAGTTCCAAGGGAAGATACATTACGAATAGAAAGAGGAAGAGAATTCCAAAGAATAGCGGAGCGGGCAAGAAAGGCAAGAAAGCAGTAGTTCTGTAGGATAGGGTGTAAAGATCGGAGAGACAGGACCTTGTATGCAGTAATTGGATTGAAGACTTGAAACGTAGGATATTGTGAATAAACGGACGGTGATGTGTGTTAATAACTTGGAAGAGGAATGTACCAAGGAAGTAATCTCTACAGAAGGAAGGGGAAAGCCAATTTAACTTGGTAATGTACCCCACTACCTGACCAGTTAATCCAGTAATGACGGATGATAGAGTAATTAGGGAGGGAAATTGAGGAAGAGGGAATGTAGGGTTTAATCCTGGTTTCAGAAACTGCAATGATGTGGTAGAAATTTTGGGTGAAGAACTCTAGGAATTCATCATAGTGGGCGGGTAGGAATTGAGAGTATATGTGACAAGCGGTTAGGATATTAGTATTATTGGTAAGGAGATAGGGAAATATATTGATAGTAGTAAATGAACTAAATATGATAATGTAAGAATGAAATAATTCTTATATTTGAAATAATAATATATTTAGTAATTTAGAATTAAAATATAAATAATAATACATAAATGAATAGTGATGATAGGAAATAAGAAAATTATAAATAGGTGAATAATTGAAAAAGAAAAATAAACAAAAAGAGATAGTAAAAATAATAAAAGTTGAATAATTATAAATAAAACAATAGTTATACTATTGGATAAAAAAATAAAAGCTATCTTCAAAATGAGACAAAGTTGAAAAAACAAAACAAATAAAAATAAAAAATACATCTAATTCAAAAACAAAAAGCATAAAAAACTGGGGCGGCACAGGTATGAAATGAGTACCGAGAGACCAGCCGAAAACATCCAGAGGCTGGTCTATGTAGATTACGGGCTGGCCATCATAATTCCGGCAGCGAACTCTTCCTCCTGCGAACCACACGTACTTCAGTTTGCCGGCAGATTTCCTCCGACAGCCGAGCCAATACAGATGCCAATTGGTTGGGGTCATCTCCTCGCTTGGATATATCCGGTGGGAGTCATTCTCCTCCCAACCAATATCGTGCTTAGAGAAGTACCTCTTAACTTTCCTTTTCCGTATTAAATCATCCCTCAGAGATTGCCGGACGAAGCGCGCTGCAATGTATTATGGGTACTCCGAGCAATGCTTTGTTAATAATTAATAAGAAGACGGCGTGATCAAAAAGGGCCGGCACTCCTTTGAAGACGGGAGTAGGATTGTTAAGCCATAAAACCTTTCAAAGATCTGGGTCAGACAAAGCTAGGCCGGGGCACGGGCGAGCAAACCGGAGGGACCACCGCTGTGGAAGAGCGCGATCTGGATACCTCCGGATCAAAAACTGTGTTGCAGCAGCGTTTGCGCCAGTTTTTTATAGATTCGGGGGAAAACCCAGATAGCGTTAATTTTGAGACCGATTTGAGCAGATTAACTGCAACTTTTAAAACTGAATTAGGTAATGTACAAAATGAATTAGGTAATGTACAAAAAGAGTTAGGCAATGTTGAAAACAAATTAGGTAATGAGTTAGTTAATGTAAGAAATGAATTAGGTAAAGAGTTAGGCAATGTTGAAAACAAATTAGGTAATGTACAAAAAGAATTAAGTACTGAGTTAAGTAATGTTAAAGATAATTTAAGTACACTAGAATGTAAGCTAAGTACTGTAGAAAATAAGTTGATGGATACTGTGGACAAAAAGTTAGCTGATGTAGAATGTAGATTAGGAGAAAAAGTTTGTTCGATTGAAAATGAACTTAGGTTAAGGGTAGAAGCCCTTGAGGGACGCATGAGCAACCCACCGAAGGACGACAGCGACAGATCCTCCGAGAGCAGCTCTCACAACACCATTCGGCTTGCCAATGCTGGGACGCCACCAACACACAACATCATTCCAGTGTTCGACGGAAAGACACCGTGGGAAGATTATATGACTCTCTTCGAGACAGCGGCTTCGATCCATCGATGGTCTCAAGAGACCCAGGCTTCAACGTTGTGCCTAGCCTTGCGTGGAGACGCCTTGGGAGTACTCCAGGGGATGCCAATGACGGAGCGGTCCAACTACGGGGAGCTGGTAAGAAGATTGGAGATGCGGTTCGGCCACCGCCACATGACCCAGCTATACCGCTCACAACTAAGAAACCGGATCCAAAAGCACACTGAGACGCTACAGGAATTCGAAGCTGATGTCGCCCGCTTGTGAGGAATGCCTACCCATCGGTCACCGATGATGTATACGAGAGCCTGGCGGTAGACAAATTTCTGGACGGACTTCGGACCCGGAGACACAACAAGCTGTGAAACTCGCCCGGCTAAAGACTTTAGGCGATGCTTTATCTCAGGCCATGGAGTTTGAGGCTGTCAGACAGTCAGTAAGGGGCCATGCACGAGTTCGTGCAGCGGAAGCAGAGCCTGTTGTCGTCCCCAGCATAGAAGACATAATAAAAAGGGTCTTGGAGGCCCTCAGGACTCGTAAGAAGGAGATTCGCTGTTGGGGCTGCGGCCAACTGGGACACCCTAGAAGCAAGTGCCCGTCCAATAAAAGAGAAAAGCTTCAGGAAAACTAAGGAGGGTTGGTGAGAAGGGCAACTGCCGACCCGTAATGTGAAAGGCCCCAGGGAAGACTATCAGAGTGGCATCAATAGGAAACAAGTCGACCAGTTTCTATGTGGATGGGATGGTGAACGGACAGCTGCGAAGCCTTCTACTGGACACCGGCGCAACGATGACAATCCTGAGCCCGAAGACGGTTCCCGCTGAGCAGATCTCACAAACTACTTGGGCACTACGGACAGCCACAGGACAGCCAGCCCAGGTCTACGGGGAGACAGTTGCCACCTTCCTCATTGGAGGTCAATTTCTGAAGCACCCGTGCTCTCGTTGGCCGAAGTAGATGAAGAGTCATATGGGCACGGACTTGATGATTGAATACGGGCTCAAACTGGATATGGCAAGGGGTGTGGTGACATTAAGGGATGAAGAGATCATTCTCCGACGGGGCAAAAATTCTTCTCCAAGATGTGTGAGACACTAGGAATACGCAAGACTAGGACGACGCCTCTTCATCCGCAATCTGATGGCATGGTAGAGCGCATGAACAGGACCATGGGTCGGTATTTGTCTAAGGTTGTCTCCGACCACCAGAGGGACTGGGACCAGTACCTTCACCTATTCCTTCTAGCCTACCGCAGTTCAGTTAATGAAACGACAGGGCAGACCCCCGCCAGAGTGGTGTTTGGCAGAGAACTTCGCTTGCCCTGTGATCTGAAATTTGGTTTCAGGCCTGATGAAGAAGTCGCCGGGGAAGATTATGTCACGAATCTAAGGATGCGAATGAATGCTATCCACGAAAAGGTTCGTTCAAACATTCAAGAAGCAAGCGACAGAATGAAGGAGCGTTACGACATCAGGGGAGAGAAAGGTGGCTTCCAGCCTGGGGACTTGGTATGGCTACATGATCCTCGGAGAAGGCAAGGCTATTCACCCAAGCTTCAGAGATCCTGGGATGGCCCGTATGAGATCATCGACAGGATTAATGACATCATCTATAGGATTAGGAAGCAGCCAAGAGGAAAACCCAAGGTAGTCCACTTTAATAGACTGGCCCCATTCAAAGGAGATCATGGCCCAACCGAGGACCAACAAGTGAGGCATCTCTCTCACTTTAGGGCCAATAACGACCCAGTTGCGCGGCCTGAAGTTTTAGGTGCTCGTGGAGTGACTCAAACAATCTACAGAGACATCTTTTCTCTACCAGTGGACTATGCTCTGGCCCATTGCGTCCCTGAAGATCTGAGAAACTCTCGAGGGATCGCAACTGTTTTCAGGAAGAAGTTTGCCGGAGCTGAAGAATTAGAACAGCAAGGACCCAGTGTTGGAAGGGCGCTTCACCAAACGCACGGAGGCCAGCATCTGTTTTACTTGGTTACCAAGCGTGCCTCCCGTCAGAAATCAACGTACGGCGCACTACAGCGAAGCCTCAACGACCTGCGCAGCCAGCTTTTAAGAATTCTTTCAACAAAAGTTTCTTAAACAAAGTTGTGATTAGAAAGTAAAATTTCCAGACAAAGGAATCTAAAAGAAAAGTGGAAGGGATACGCGTGTATATATTCTCGGCCCTGGAAACGAAAGGGAGAGTTTTGGTGGAAGAGTTGACCGACGGAAGAGTGGACGAAGAGAGGAGAGGCGGTTGGAAGTGAGATGGCTGAGGGGAGATGCTGGAGGTCCTCAGCGATGATCTCTTGGATGGCCCGCCCAGAGAGACAGGAAGGAAGCCCTGATTATGACCGGACTCAATACACCGACTGAAGACCCATACTCCATTTTGATAAGTACCCACTCCATTTGTAATAGTCTGTAATAAGTTTATATTTGGTAAATTGTGTGCTGACCTTATCTATATCTATATAATCATTTTCATAAATAAAGTAAGTTGAATATTCATGATAATTATTCTGTTTCCTAAATGCCACTTACTGAATTGGTTTGCACGTGTCAGATCAGAAATCCAATAAGGTACTTAATAAAACATTAATAATTGGGGCTCTATGTATAGATTAACATATCATTTCTAAAAAAACCTAAGAGCAACATAGCAGCGCTATAACAGGCGTAGGTCATGGGTCATTTTTTCTGGGTCTTCAGCGCTCTACCATATCAAAATCTTCAACATTCAGCTTAATGCCAAGACCAGCACTTATACATGTCATCAGTGGCACAGGGGTCTCTTTTAAAGATTTTATTTCCTCGTTCATGCGATTAACAGCCACAAGAATTTCAGATCCTGACGGCTTGGGCTTTTTTGATATATCACAATTGTGACATAACCAGGATTAATTCACTTTTTTTAGTGCTTCTATTTCTTTATCCTGCATGTTAAAGCACCAGCCATGGAATATTATTTTGCATTAGGCGCATGAAATATTATTTTTGTCCTCCCTGGTAATAGGTTATTTACATTTTGGGTACTGAACCATTTTGTAAGTAAATTAAAAAACTTGTCGTTTCAATAACGGGTAGAAATGTTTATTTACTTACAGCAGGTAGTAAATAGAATCTTAATGCTGTGAGGATTTCTCTTCTGATACACAGTGTGTGACCCTCAAATCTTTCATGATTGTTTTAGGTGTTATCCCGGAGGCTTCAACTATATCACATATCTAATTAACGGTTTTAATTATTAAATTAAAAAAAAAAAAGAACTGAGAAAATTAACGAGGAAAAACGAATGTTAGGAGAAAAATAACAGGGAGTTGTTCACTGTTTGCAGTCTCTGGCCAGACTGATTGTAATATTGTATCTTTCGACCTATTTTTATTTTTAATACTTTGTTGAACCACCTTAAGCCTTTATAACAACAGCAATTCTGATTGTCATTGATTTAATCAAATTCTGTAGTTTCTTTAGAGATTTTGTAGTTCCGCACATTTTCAATTGTTTCCTTTAATATTTTTTTTTATTTAGGTTTAACTTTGCTAAGTTTTTAAGTTAAAAACTGAATTACCTATTCAAAAACACAATTGTAAACTAAATAAATGTGCAAGAATTTCAAACGGCAAGTACGAGTAGCAATTAACTAATAAACCAATTATTATGAGTACTTACAGTTTTGGCTCTGTAGCATGGAGCAGAATCGTCATGAAAAATGAAATCCAGACAAGGCAACAGGTGGTTTGTCATTGATGGTATCCAACTCTTCCAAAATTTTTATATATTTTTCGGCATTAACAGCCTATCAGTAAAAGTCAGTCGGCGAATGCCAGAATAAGAAAAACATCCCCAGATCATGACACTTGCCGGATGCTTCACTGTTTTAAATGTGCAGTTATCAAAAAATCGTTCGTGTGAACAAAGATGAAAAATATTTCATTCTTTCAACTCAAAATATTCAATTTTGTTTTTTTCTCCATTCTTTCATTTAGGACGACCTTTCAGTTGAGTCTCGTTCTTCATATCTCTCAATCATGTATCTTACTGTGGAAAATGTGGCCAGCCCAACGCAGTCTCCCAAGCTTGATGCGCCTCATCACATCTGCCTCCCCATAAAGATGATATATCTCGCTGTTTGTTCTCCTTCGCCAGGTCTCTCCTACTTTAATAGGTCCAAAAATACGGTGAAGAATTTTTCTCTCAAAGATAAGCAATCTTTTTTCTTCGACGCCAGATAGAGTTCAAGTCTCTGATACATATGTGAGGAGAGGCCTAATAAGGGTCTTATAGAGGAGACACTTTGTACGGCGGGAGATCACAGTGCTTCTCAGATGGTTACTAATGTCAAAATAACACCTATTTGCCTTCACTATTTGCTTGTTAACCTCGAGGGATATCCTGTTACCACAACTTACCACTGCTCCTAGATACGTGAACTGATCTACGCTTGGAAATGTATATGGGCCCATAACTACCGGCAATCTGGCCTCTGTCTCTGTTCCCGGCCCTGCACACATGTACACCGTCTTCTCCTGGTTTACCTTCATTCTCATGGCCTCTGCAGCTTCAGACAACTTTAAAAATGCATTTTCGAGAGATGCAAAAGAACGAGCAACCAAATCCAGGTCATCAGAAAGCCCAGTACCTGTGTTAACTTGTTAAAGATGGTGTCGGTAGTTTGAATTTCCACTTCACGTATCACCTTTTCTAGAGCCAGGTTAAAAAATATGCAGGCAAGTCCATCACCTTGTCAAACTCCTCGTGTGGAAACGAATTCGGGAGAAAGATCAGATTACAATCGAACAGTACATCTAGCATCATCCATAGTCATCTTAATGCAAGAATTGCACATTTATTTAATTTAACTTCAATTTTTGAACAGGTAATTCAGTTTTTATCTTCAAAGGGGATCTCAACATTACCATAGCCGGGGAACAAGTAAATACACTTAAAATATTAAAATACACTTAACATAATAATATTAATCAATATAGATACCTCCACAAACATTATGAGTCAGATCCTTGCATTGTGTTGCGGCAGTAAACATAGATGTAATTCCTCCAACAACTTTTTCCCTGTGCTCCACTTCATCAGAAGAGTAAAGAGCATTGAAGGCCTTATCAAACAACACCCAAAATTCATCTCTCTTTGTTTTCTCAACACAGACACTACAAAAAGATATAAACAAAAAAAAAAAATAAGGGAAAGATTAAACAAAATAGTAAAAATTTCAATATGAATAAAAGAAAAAAAAAAATTAAACTTTTATCATTGGTATATTATAATTTTCCAGGTAGTAACTAAATTTAGTAATGAAAATAGAACTAGTGCAATAAAAAGAAAAGTGTAGTACAAACAATGATGCAAGAAAGCAAAGCATTAATCAATTTGAATTAAAACCAACAAAATAATCAACTTGAAACAGAAGAGAAAGTCATATTTTTGAAATTTAGAATAATTATGGCACATAAAGCTATCTCAAAATTGAATAAGTCTAGACTAAAGTATCTTCTGTAGTAAAAAGATATTTATACATATATACAGATTTTATAACTGTTATACTATTTACAAAACTTAATAAACAAGTAATGTTCACAATAATTTATCAGTGGTGGGGTTATTGTTCCCTATTCGCATAGTAAAGGTCCTTCTTAAGAAAATAAATTTCATGCATCAAAGATTCAACATTCAGTATGGATGGAACAGAAGGATTTGAACATTCAATGCAAGGTACAGATTTCAAAAATTTATTTCCAAACATGTTTTTAAATTTTCTTCACTGAATAAAACAATTTAGTTACAAAAAAAAAACATACTAAGCCATCGAAAATTGTGAAAGAATAAGTATTAATAATCTCTAAATTTGTTAATATAAAAACAAATTAAATGAATTCTTATGACAAAGTAGCAGGTTTGAGTATAGTATTCCAAGAAGATAAACAAAAAATTGATTTCCTATCTCATTACAGAAATGCATTAAGCTACCAAAACATTTAAATTAAAAATACCAAGTTTACACAGATTTTTTAAAATATTAAATACAATTTTAACGCAATTTTTTTTTTTTTTAAGACTTAACCTCATTTTATAACATATCCTCTTGAATGAACTACAGACATAAATTACAATAACACTAAAAGTAAATTGCCAACAATAATATTTCAATTATAATGTACAAAAGCTCACTAATCCAAAACGTCGGTCATAAACTAGCGTTCAAATGGTAACTAGAAATTTCCAAGGAGACTATGCACTTTAAGATTAACTTAAAAATATAAATAGCTAGATTAAGGTTGTTTTATATTATCCGGCACGACATGTAGCGGACCGTAACGTTTCAGGCAAGACAAATATTAGTATAGTACTACCTAGTACTTGTAGTACCTGCGTATATATAGCGGATCGGATCCGGCAAGACACGGCACGTTTCAGACAAGACATTAAGACATTTCTCGAAAATAATATTTGGTCGGAGCCGGACCGTGTCTTTTTCGTAGTATACTTTACTTTCCGACTCCGACAGTGCAGTACCAAGAAAAAAATTGTTTCCCGGTACATTTTTTGTAACAAATGAGAGATCCAGGATTCTATTGAAGCTAACACATTTTTATCTTTTTCTTTAAAAAAATTAGCGCGAAAAATTTGTTCACAAAATCACACAAATTTTGACCACGTCGTTTCCTGGCATAACTAATCCACCGCGATTCTTCGCAGCAATCAATCCATATCAATCTCATCTTGAACTTTTGCAGGAATCTGCAAATTTTCCATTCGTTCTGTCACTGGTCACTCTTCCGTTGTTTGATCTTCTCCTGCATAGATACAAACGAGAGGGATTAGAATTAATTATATATTCTGAAAATTTATTTCATTCCATTAAGTTTACCATTTTTTCCCCAAGTTCAACCATGGTGGTCCTTGTTCCAGTCTCATTTATATATTCCATTGGAAAGAACTTCTCTATTCGTGGGTTTAAACTTAAAATGCTTATCTGGTCCAAGGGGATGGCGTTCCCACTAGTTGAAGAAGATTCATGAAGAAGCTTGTGGATGAGAAAAGCTCTAAACGTGTACGTGAATTCTTTGCAGCTGGGATTGTTGTTTTTGCCTCCTTCTTTATATGCAATATATATAGGTTTTTTTTTTTTTTTTTTTTTTAAGAAATTTTATTTGTTATTATTTATTTTATTTTTTTTTTGTTACCACGATAGAGCCCCTTTTTTCTATAGCTAATATATTTTATGAATGGCTGAATCAGGTAGCATTATCTGACTGGTTGATTCATTTTTTGATAGTAAATATAAGGATTCAAAAAACTGAAGCCATAGGTTTCTTCAAATAATGTCAATTTTTTCGCACTGGCTCTCGGACTATAAGTATTTTGACTCTGTGGATTTCGGAGAAGCTATTCACGGAAATGAAGCCCCTAAAGCAAGGGAAAGAAGCTTGTTCCTAATACGCTTCACGATAGTTATGAACCCACCTAGTCCTCAGATACCTCTTAGTCAGCATTCTCAGAGATCTAGTATATATATTCCTCAGATCTAGGAGAGTTCAGTCAGTTCAATCAGTTCAGTCATAGCCTTTGTACATAGTTGTTTTCAGTTTAAGATCTATTTGTAAGTTTGCTTTAAATAAAGTTTTTAAAAAGTGAATTAGTGGTTCCAGTTATTTATTTGGCGCCCAAATAGGGACTGGTGCACTTCAAGTTAGAAGAGAAGAAGGTTGGCAAAGATATTCAAGAAAATCTGACGAAATAGACCCATTGGTCAACAGGATTTGGGATACTCGCCTACCACTCTGAAGAACTGGTCAAGAAGGTCCGATGAAATATTGAACAGGATCTGGAGCAGCTCACTTGAAGGTGTATTTCAATACTTCAGCGCCAGTCAAGAAAAATATTAAATACTGGACTTCACCATAAAACACTTCTTTATTTTAAGGTAAACATTTTTAAACATTTATTATTGTTAACATTTTACTATCATTAACATTTAAAACATTTAATTTTTATGCAAAAAGATTATTGTAAGGGTAAATTAAAAAAGATATTAAATAAAAATAGGTTTGAGTTAGAAAAAATTGAAGAGGAAATTAACAAAATGACTACTAAACTAATGACAAAAGAATGTTACGATCACCTACCACATTATGACGGTGACCCATCACAACTCGTATTTTTTATCAAAGCAATTGAGCTTATTTATAATGCCAATTGCAACGAAAACATACTTAATAGGGAGGAAAATGAACAATTGCTATTACAAAAAGCATTGTTTCGATTAGAAGGTACGGCAAGACATCTATGCATGTACAAAAATTTTATGACCGTGAACGATCTCAAAACTAGATTAATAAATCAGTTTAGAGACAGTAGGACAACAACGCACCAACAATACGAAGCATCACAAATTTCCATTAATCGAAATGAACACCCAATTGACTATATAAACGGGTAACCCCCTATGAAATACTAATAAAAAAAATAGAATATTAGTTGACATATCTATCGAAAATAAACCACAGGAAACCGCCACACAAATGAGAATATTAGTCGATCACGTGATCAGGAATTTACATCCTAGATTAAAAGACACCCTGAATCACATTACTATTCGAGAACTTTCAGACATGAAAAATATTCTGTACAACGAATGCAGAATAATCATGGAAGACTTATACCCCCAAGGTCATGGTAGAAACTACCAGCCCCTCCATTATAAACAAAACAAACCCCAAAATAAGCCCGAAAAATATCAAAACCCATCAAATAATAATTACAATCATCCTAATTACAATAAAGTCCCCCAATATCATCAACCACAGAACGATTACCACCAAGGATCTGTTCAGCAGAGATATAATAGAAACTATAACCCTCAAAATTACTACAAAGACCAACAGCCATATAGAGGTCATAGTAACCAAATAAGAAACCCATATAACCCTTCAAATTTTAATTTTAATAATCAACAACAACAACAACCTTATAATCATCCCCAACAACAAACTTATAACCAACCCCAACATCAAAATCCAAATTCTCAAAACACAGTTTCTATGAGAACAGTGAAAAGTAACAACTTCCATCACCTGGAAGAGGAAAATCAGGAATTTAAAAACAAGATTGGCGGAATTGGAAACGAAATTTGAAAATTTTTTAGGAGTAGGAGAACAAAAAACGGAACCACCAGACAATGCCCAGTATACCATCTAAATCTTTTACATGATTCTCCTTCATTTCAAGACAATACTGGCGACCATTGGTTAGTGGATACAGGATCCGAAATTAATTATATAAACCCCCGTTCCGTACCCGTAGGAACTGAAATTAAATCGGAAGAGTTCATAGTCATCACCCCCGTAGGAAGTGAGAGAGGAAATGGCTCAGTGCTAATTGATCTTGCTCCTAGGCTAGGGTTGAGAGATGAATTTTTAGTTAGATTTAAGAAATTTAAATTTAGTCAAAAATATGAATTGCTTTTAGGAATGGTTACAATGGAAGCATTAGAAACTAAAATTAATATTACAAAAGATATAAAAGAAATTAAATTTAATAAATTAAAAATAAAAATATTAAATGGTGAAATAATGAATATTGATAGCAATGAATTGAATATCATTAATAATAAAAAAGAATTATATCAGTTAGTAAGACATGATCACATAGAAAAGAATACTAAAGTAAAATTATTTGATATTTTGATGAAATATCCAGAAATTGTTAAGTCGGAAAACGAAAAATTAAAGCCGACAAACCTTTTGAAACATAAAATTAGATTGAAGACGGATAAACCAATTTATACCAGAAATTACAGATACCCACAATATTTTAAGGAAAAGGTCGACGAAGAAATCAATAAATTGTTAAAAAATGGTATTATCAGAGAGAGTAATTTCCCTTACAACAGCCCAGTTTGGATAGTCCCAAAAAAAGAAGATGCATCGGGTAAAAAGAAAATTAGAATTATAGGAAACTAAACGCTGAAACACTACCAGATAGATTCCCTCTACCTAATATTGAAGATTTATTGAATAAACTGCATGGATCAAAATATTTTACAACAATTGATTTAACTTCAGGATTCCACCAGATTGAGATGTCTAGCGAGTCCATTGAGAAAACTGCATTCTCGACAGACACAGGTCATTATGAGTTTCTAAGAATGCCCTTCGGGCTGAGCAATGCACCTCCTACATTCCAGCGTGCAATGAACTCAATGCTATCTAACACCGACAACACGCTCGTCTATATGGATGATATAATTATTTATTCTAAAACTCCCGAAGATCACCTGAAACATATTGAAACCATATTAAGAAAACTAAAAGAACATTCACTATCTATTCAACTTGATAAGACAGAATTTATGAAAACTGAATTATCATTTTTAGGGCACATATTAACAAAAGATGGTATTAAAACCGAGGACTAGAGGAGGACCGGACGGATGCTGTGGACCAGGAGGGCTGGACCAAGCAGACCGGACGGATGCAGTCTCAAGGAGAGCTGAAAGGAGTGGACCGGACGGATGCAGCGTCCCAGGAGGACTGGACCGGGCTCACCGTCCGGAAGAATGAAGGATTAAGGTGCGGTCGCTAAGGCGTACAATGTATGGCCAGTCCGCACCACAGAAAATAAAAGAAGGTGCGGTCGCTAAGGCGTGCAAAGCATTGCCGGGCCGCACCATAGGATTGTTCCCATGAAATATATATGTCCTCATCATATAATGATTTTATTAATAAAGCGTTTTATTGGCAGCAGCGGCATACATAAAACCCATATGTTGAACCCGCTGCTGTCAAAACCCCGTATGCCTGAAAAGGCATGGAAGGGGAGCAAAAAAAAAAAAAAAAAAAAAAAAAAAAAAAAAAAAAAAAAAAAAAAAAAAAAAAAACGACCCAAAAAAAATTAATGCGATAGAAAAATTTCCTTTGCCAAAAACCATTAAGAAATTAAACAATTCCTGGGAATGTCAGGGTATTACAGAAAATTTATAAAAAATTATGCTCAGATAGCAAAACCTTTAACTAATCAGCTACGAGACGAGAGTAATATTGACCCTACCAAATACAAAAACGCTTTTGAACAACTTAAATTACATTTAATAAATGCCCCGATACTTCAATACCCAGATTTTAACTCTCCCATGTTACTGAAAACAGATGCTAGTAATACAGCACTGGGAGCAGTACTTTCCCAAATTTCAGAAGGGAGGGATCACCCTATAGCGTTCGCCTCTCATACTCTTTCCGCAACTGAACAAAGATATTCCACTATAGAAAAGGAACTCCTTGCCATTGTGTACACTTGCAAACATTTCAAACCATATTTATACGGTCAAAAATTTACAATAATCACAGATCATAAACCATTACAGTGGTTGTTTACGATGAAAAATAATAATACAAGAATCATGAAATGGATATTTTTATTAAGTGAATTCCAGTTTGGCATAAAATATACTGACGGAAAAACCAATTTTGTAGCCGATGCTCTAAGTAAAATTAATATAGAAAATGATTATGAATTAAATGTAATTGATGAAATGGATATAGATCCAGATGAAGAACTAGACAAAATTTTACAAGAAACAAGTAATGTAGAATTGCCACCAATACCTCCAGAAGACTATGATGAAATTTTGCAAGAATTACCTCCCCCTCAAAATGAACAATTAAGTTTAGCTCCAACCCAACATTCTCAAGATTCAAGCAATGAACAGATTCTTATAGTACCAGAATAAATGTTGAAAAATTCCAAATTTTAATTCAAAGGGGTTCAGCCAAACCCATTATTACTAAACCCTTCGGTAAGACAAGAATTTATTTAGAAACTCCATACCCTTGGAAAAATAACCTAGAAGAAACACTTCTTGATCTAATAAAACAAAAAACCGTGTATGGTGTCTATTGTGAACCAAACGTTGAGTCTGTAAGGACTGAATTTGAAGCCATATACAACAAATTGACCGAAATAATAATTAATAAATTCCCCACCGTAAAAATAAAAAGATACAAAAGAAAACTAATCGACGTATTAGAAAGAGATGAGCAAGAGGAACTGTTAGAAACGTACCATACAGGAAAATCATACCATAGAGGTATAATAGAAACATTTGAGAAACTCAAAAGAAATTATCATTGGCCCAATATGAAAGATGACATATTTGAATTTATAAACAAATGTTCTATTTGCAGGCAAGTGAAATATGAGCGAAAGCCTATTAAAACTAAATATCAAATAACCCCAACAATGGAAAGACCTTTTGAAGAAGTAATGATAGACATATTAAAGTTTGATTCTCATAATATAGTAACCATAATAGATACCTTTTCAAAAAAAACTTTTCGCAAGATTATGTAAACATGTAAATGCAATTAATATATTTCAGGTACTAACCGAATATTTGGCCCTATTTCCAAATCCCATTAGAATAAAAATGGACAACGGAAAAGAATTTAGTAACAACTTAATCAGAAATTTCCTTGAATCATTAGGAATAGAAGCTTACTATACAACGCCTAACCACCCTAACTCCCTAGGACTCTTAAATAGAGCCCAATCAACTTTGATTGAAATCTTAAGAGCTTTAAAAGAAGAAAATCCAAGAAATGATTTAAAAATAAATTTAAATTTAGCAACACTAACTTTTAATTATTCAATCAATCAAACGCTTAAACTTACTCCAAACGAGATTACCTACGGAATCATAAAAGACCCTGAAAAGAATGAAGGAATAATTAAGGAACAGCTTGTAAGTGAATATTACAAAAACATGAATATTGTCCATAATAAATTAAAAATAGCCATAAATAAAGAAAACGAGGAAAGAACCGACAAATTAAACAAGAGTCGGGAGGATCCAGTGATAGAACAAGATAACCTTATGTCGAAAGAAGAATAAAGGATAAATCTGAAAATGTTTATAAGCATGTCATACCATTTATAGATGGAAATAAAACCATAAAAGTTCATACTGACAATATTGCTAGAAAAAGAAAATCTAAACGAAATCGCAAGAAAAAATTATTTGAAACTGTTTCAGATGGAGAAATGGTATCTAGTGACCTCAGCGATATTGATAGTAACTTCAGCATATAAAGTAACCAATGTTCAGCATTCGTCAGGACTTATAACATTTAAAGTTCCGGAATCGAAAGTAATATCAGAATATAAAACTATTATACATTTTTTAGACTTATCGAAATTAATTGATGAATTAAGTAGACTTAGGTTTGCCCTAAAACCCAAAAATAATACAGTTGCACAAGAAATGGCTTTTAAACAATTAAATTTCCTCACGGATAAAATTAACAATATAATACTTAGAGGTAACAGAACCAGGCGTGGAATAATAAATGGCTTAGGCAGCGCTATCAGCTGGCTTACTGGGAACATGGATGCGGAAGACAAAGCCCACTACGATAAAATAATTGAAACTTTAGAACATAACAACTATCGAATGGAGCATAACCATTATATTGTATTAAGCATATTAAGCATAATCTTATATTGTATAATATTCATGAAATGTTCACTGCTAATTGTACTTTTATTAAAACTAATTACTATTGTACTAACCTTAGGATAATTAATGACACTTGTATCTTTAGCGCTTTAAGGAATAATCTTTCACAATGTATTTCTACTAATATTATAAATCCTTCTCCTATTATTAAATATATTGACATTATTGATATTTATATAACTTTTGATATATCTTATGTAATCATATCCAGCAATGGAACGTTTCCTGTTAATTTACCAACTACTTCTATTATTAAGTTAGATAATAAGGAAATTATTGTAAACCAAACTAGAAAATTTTATATAAATTCTGATACTTTATCTATTAATCATAAGCTCACTAATTTTAAAATATTAAATATTACATTTGACAAAATAGATGTACCTGTAATATCACATGAAGAGTTTGAAACCTTAGAAACTAGTTATCACCCAATATTGTATTCTACCCCATTATTGCTTGTATATATTACCATCTCCTATTTTATTGTAATTCATTTAATTCAACTATATTATAAGGTATTGAAAATTTGTAAAAACAGAGGATTTCCAAGCCCACCTGTAAATCTCCCTCTTGTCCAAAATGACCCAATTTTCTCTCAGAGTTCGAATTTTCAGAAGGGAGGAGTTATGAACCCACCTAGTCCTCAGATACCTCTTAGTCAGCATTCTCAGAGATCTAGTATATATATTCCTCAGATCTAGGAGAGTTCAGTCAGTTCAATCAGTTCAGTCATAGCCTTTGTACATAGTTGTTTTCAGTTTAAGATCTATTTGTAAGTTTGCTTTAAATAAAGTTTTTAAAAAGTGAATTAGTGGTTCCAGTTATTTATTTGATTACCAAGTACTTAAAGTAGCAGATGGCAATGAATGTGGTGGGAGCTATTCAACAATCTACATGACTTACAGTAAGAAGTGGGAATGAAACTTGGAAACAAACGGTCCAAATCTCATGTGTTCTATCAAAAATAGAAAGTAAAAATAAAATCGGCACCACAACTACTGAATGATTCCTTTGGTAACGTTAGAGTATTAATTGACGAGAAAATTGGTTCCTAATTTTTTTTTTTTTTTTTTTTTTTTTTTTTTTTTTTTTTTTTTTTTTTTTTTTTTTTTTTTTTTTTTTTTTTTTTTTTTTTTTTTTTTTTTTTTTTTTTTTTTTGTTATGCATATCCTCTATTAAAATTAATTAGCTATAGGAATAGTGGCTCTATTGTGGTCAAAAATAAATAAATAAAAATCCCTTTAAAAAATTAAAAAAGAAAACTAAAGGATATTATATAATACAAATTCACGAACTTGTTTATCGTTTGGTCTCAAATGGTCGGGAAATCCGTCAAATACTGATGGGACTACGCCTTTTTTCAATTGTGTGAGGAAAGGAGAGGATCGGTCGAAGTAGGTTTCCTTAAAATGCTTGGAACATAAGCGACAGGTTTTGGTTGGATACCGATTCTCTCGTCTGACGGCATTAACCCACTTCGCTTGTTCATCTTTATCCAAGGGAAAACTAGGGACAAATTAAAATATGATATTATTATACAATAAAAAGCATATTTAGAGTTATGGTTTAACTGCAGTAATCTGTAATCTTCCGAGCAATGCGCTATGCAAACACAGACTAATCAAATGAAGACAAAGTTTTGATATTTTTTCTTTGTAATTATCTTTCCGTCCAATGTTTCGGGATGGATTCTTTTTTCAAGTGTATTACTAAAAAATAAAGAAAAATACTTTTAATTGCCACAAAACTTTTTCAAATCATTTGGCTTATCATCAGTGTGTTTAAGGTATCCTCTTAGTAACTCCTATCTCGTTTACTAACGTTTACGTTACGTTTTAATTACTAAAAGTTTTACGTTAGTTTTTTACTTTGTATTATTTACGTTGTGAAGTTTATTTAGTCATACACTTGAAAATAGGGAATCGTTCCAATCTGAAGAAAATAAAATTTTAAGGATGAATCAATTGTATTTCCTTAGATAGCTCAGAAAAAATAATGAACTTAATTAGCGTTTTAAGAAAATTTTACTTGCAAATGGAAAGTAATTGGAGGAATAGCATCCTTATTTTGGGCTTAGGTACTGAAACCTAAAGCTAAACAACACGGCATTTCACTAATAACTGTAAAACCTCTTCAAAACAACCAAAACATAAAGAGAGCGTGGACAACAGCGAGGCCGTCAGGTACCGAGAGGGTTGGGGTTGCTGGAGTGGGGGTAGCTTGTGCCACTCTTTCCCTTGCATTGTTCCTTCTACTCCTTTATGTATTCTGTGATATTCTTCTGGTATCTTTTTTATACAAAGCCGGGGTCCGTTTTTACCATAGATTTTCTGAGGCTGGTTGAAAGTTTCTTAAAAAGAACTAATGATAAATCATTATTAACATGATAAATTAATATCTTGTGTTGTGCCACGACTAGATGCGCCATCAAGGAAATAAGAATTTGAATCCTCCAAATATCCTTCACCAGTAAATCTCAAGCATCCAAGATATATCTGACAGTTAGGGCCAACCCTTCTCTAGCTATTACTAGTCCTGGGAAATTAGAACAAAAAATGCCCGAACCTTGAACTCCAAAAATAAAAAGGTCTGACTGCTAGAAATAGTTCTCCACCCCTTGCTCAGAATGTAGTAAAAACTCTTCCTCGAAATAGCGTCGGGTGAGGAGGGGGGTGGTTGAAAATTGCATGTTCTTAGCTGTTTCATCAAATAACTCGGAAACCGTTACAATTAGTACATTTTGTGTTGTATACAGTATTTAAAAAAAAAAAAAAAAAAAAAAATCAAATAACAACATTATACAACGTATTCATATATATATATATATATATATATATATTAAATTATGAAGTGGTTCTTTGTTTAATAAATATTTTTTAAATATATTTTTTTTTTTGAAGAGAAAAGATTTGAACCCAGTTGGGACTCGAACCCAAGTCTCCACCTCTCTAGCGTGGCGCCTTATCCACTAGGCCACCGGGCTCGTATCGTAAGAGAAAAGATTTCCCTGGTTCGGATACGAGCCCGGTGGCCTAGTGGATAAGGCGCCACGCTAGAGAGGTGGAGACTTGGGTTCGAGTCCCAACTGGGGTCAAATCTTTTCTCTTCAAAAATAATATATATATATATATATATATATATATATATATATATATATATATATATATATATATATATATAGATTTTTTTTTTTTTTTTTTTTTTTTTGCTCAGATCAATAGTTTTAGAGCTGTGAGGGAAAGAAGGATTGAAGAGATTGGCTAACGCTGTAGGTCGCACTTCTCCGCGAAAATACGTTTGTTGGTAATCTTTTGGCCATAACGCCAAAACTATTTGTCCGATTAAATATTTTTTTTTTCTCGTCTGAAAGCTGGTCGAATTCAAGATCAGACCCCATAATGATTTTGATCACTTCCCATAAAACACCTATACCAGCACACTGATAATCCCGTACTGCTGTGAAATCCATGTTTGTTTGTTTTTTTGGCACATTTCTCGCTATAACTCCAAAAATATTAGCCCGATTCCAAATTTTTTTTTCCTCTCAAAGCTAGTTAAATTTACTATCAGATCGTATATATGAAATTTTGATTTGGTCCGATGCTAATTTCCCTGTATTATACCAGAGATTGTGTCTTTTTTCGGTGCAATTCCACCATGTCTTTTGTCCAATTACAAAGTCAAACATGTTTTTGTGATTCTAATTCTATAGTTTGTGGGACAGATTAGTCTTATTTGGTCTTTTTGAAGTATCTATATTTTTTAAGTGATCTCATTTATTTCTATTTATTTTTTAAAATATGTTGAGTGACTGAGTAAATATATTAAAAGAGATGTTGGCTGGGATCTATAAAAAAAATTTTTTGGCAATGTTAACAAACATATTTTATTTGCCAATCTTTGATGGCCATCGTCAGGGTAGATGGAAAATTGGAAAGCCAAAAAAAAATGAAGTACATAAATTAACATGATATTCTGTCAAGAAATGAAGAGATTTGTCATGAGAATGAAGAGATGGGTCTTTTGCACTTGTTCCCCGCATTTCATTTTGAGTTTATTATCATATGTTTAGGTCACGAGTAACCCAAATGTAAGAACGTGTCAATAAGAGATTGTTTGATTGTTCCTATTATTAAATAATTAAATAAAAAACAAAAAAAATTACAAAAAAAAATTATTTAAATATTTTATTAAGTGTTATTCGATATTTATTAAGATTTATTAAGGTATTTTACATCGAATAACACTTCTTTTTTTTTTTTTTTTTTTTTGGTTTTAAGATTTGTTGCCAAATCCTATATAATCAAGTTCAATTTAGTTTCATTATTTTTGTTACGATTGGTTTCTTTGTTCTTCTTTCTTTTTTAATTATAGTTTAGCTTTTAATTTATCTAAAACTTCAATCAATTTAACTACTTTATCCCTGTCCAGTTCTTTTAAGTATTCTATTTCTTCATGAGGATTAAAAATTAAATTTTAATTCAGACCTAATTTTTTCGAGCTTTTTGCATCTGAATATTATATGCCTGGGGTCTTCCGGGAAGTCACACGTCTCACATTTCCCATTGGCTTCTATCTTCATTAGGTTAAGATATTTCTTTGTACAGCCATGATTTGTTCTGAGTCTTGTTATTCTTACAATGTGATTTCTATCAATATTGGTACGGATGGCTTGAAACCATGGAGTTAGGCTCACTTTGGACTGAACTTGATAATAATCTCTGCCCTTAGAATGTGACTCCCAGTCTTACCTGTCCTGCCATTCTTTTATCGCCTGCTTCTTTATAGCTCTGAGTAGGTCTGGAGTTGGAACTTTGGCATTATCTTTTTCTACTTGTTTATTTCGAGCTACTCGGTCCGCCTTTTCATTACCGGAGAGGCCTACATGGCTAAGTACCCACTGAAAAGAAAACCTGTTTTTCGATTGGGTTGTGGTTTGGATAATTTTGAAATCTATGTAGGATTTTATCTTGTTTATGTGTATCTTCTCTAGTTTGGTGCACGATGAAGCTGAGTCAGTTAAGATGACTATGTCTTGATCAGTGTATGTTCGTTCGCAGTAGTTTATGGCTCTGTAAATAGCATACATTTCAGCAGATGCGATGCTGAATTTGGTAGGGATTGAAGTAGAAATTTTAAAATTTTTTTTCTGTGTATCTATTATTGCTATTGATGTCTGTAGTTTTGTTTTTGAAGCATCTGTGAAAATCTGAATATAACCGGTGTAGTTGTTTGATATGGTAAGTAATGCTAGTTGTCTTATGGCGTCTGGAAAGTAAGTATTTTTAGGATTTTGTACATCTAAGGTTGGTCTGCTGGAGAGTAGAATAGATGCTTTAGGCTGAGGTGTGGCTAGATCTAGGGGGCCGCGTGTAATGTGCACTCCTCGAAGAAGCGTGTGCATCTCAAGGACAAGGTTATAAATTTTTGGAGCGTAAATTTTCTTTGCAGAAATAGCTTCGCACATAGGGTTTCTTTCATCGGCACTTGCTTTTATAATACTTTTCCTTGAAAGCCATATTCTTCTCATTGGTAATGGCATTTCACCTGCTTCAGCCATCAACGCATTAACTGGTGTGGTTTTAAATGCACCTATGCATGTTCTTATAGCGGTGTTTTGAATAGTATTTAAGGTATTGATGAAGGGTGACTTAGTTTCGTTGTATATTATGGAGCAATAGTCAAATAGGGAGCGCACTAAAGTCTTATATAACAATAACATGTTAATAGGGTGGGATCCCCACGAGACTCCTGCTAATGATTTTAGAATATTCACATTCTGAAGAGCCCTGTGCTTTATATTCACGATGTGTGCTTTGAAATTTAATTTGCTGTCCAACAGTACACATAGAAACTTGACTTTACCTTGTGCTTTGAGAGTGTATAAGTTATTGGAAATATCAAAACTGTTTAATGCAAATTTTCTTTTTCTTGTGAAAGGAACTAAGGTGCATTTGTTGGGATTTATTTCTAAATGTATTTTGTAAAACTCATCTTTTAAATACTCAAGAGCTCTACTCATGACTCGCTTCCCTTCCTCTGGATTGTTTACAACCGTAAAAACTAGGAAATCGTCGGCAAATTGAATCAAATGACAATCTGGGGGTGGATTTTTAAGAATGTAAGCCGTGTAGATATTGAATAAGGTTGGGCTTAAGACATCTCCCTGTGGTAAACCATTGTATGAATTAAAACTAACGGGCCCCTCGTCCGTTTGTATCGTATATGTACGGATGGATAGATATTCTGATATCCAGTTTATCATAATTTCAGGAATACCTAGGGTCTTTAATCGTTTGGATAGAATTTGAGTCCTTACATTATCATATGCTTTTTCTATATCCACGGTCAAGGTTAACAAAATTTTCTTTTCCTGAAATGTTTTATAGATTATATTTGTGAGATACCAAATTCCATCAGCTGTAGATCGACTTTTTCTAAAACCAAAACAGTAAGAGCTAAGGGTTTCTTGTTTTTCTAAAAACCATTCTAGTCTGGATTTTATAATTATATTAAAAGTTTTTGCTAAACAAGATATTAAAGCAATAGGTCTGTAGGAAGAGATTAGGGATGGGTCTTTGGCTGGTTTCGGAATAGGTACGATTTGAATTATACGCCATTCAGGAGGAGCTTTCATTTTTTGCCAAACCTTGTTAAATGCTTCCAATAATTTATTTAGTATAGGGTTGGGGAGGAGCCTTATCATAGTATAATTAATTTCATCAACTCCTGGTGCAGTGCCTTTCTTACCCTTAAGCGCTGCTTCAAGCTCTGTTTCCTGGATAGTGTTACGGTCTGGTGAGGTTGAGGGTACCCTGGGCGACCCGGGGGCAGGTAGCTGGAAAGGCCGCCAGGGTGGCCTAGATTTGGTGGTGCCGTGGGCATGGGCGAGCAGGTAGCCGAGAAGGGCGGCGGATGGCCTGGAAGGGTCACGGCGCCCCAGAAGGCCCCAGGCCTGTAATCTGGCCAGATCTAGAATGTTCGGCGGCCCTTCAAATAGGCCGACTCCTAGCCCAGTGAGTCAGTCTTGAGGTGACAGTGGTCAGTGAGTGATCGGTCGGGCAAGTGTCAGTCAGGAGTCTGTCAGTACCCTGAGGGAATATCCATGTGTCAGTGATCAAGTAACGATCAACCAGTCAAGTGTCAGTGACAGTTCAGTCTGTGAGTTAGTGACAGTGATGAACAGTGTCAGTGAGTGTAGTAACAGTCTCTGTGTCAGTGTAATAGATTCTTATGTATAATTGTGACATCTAGTATTAAGATATTAAAGATAAGGATTGTGTAATATACATATTAGTGTAATTAGACCTAAGTATAATTGTTATTAGATTAAGTAGCTTAAGGGACCTATTTGTATTTATTAAGTAGTAAATAAATTAGTGTTTAGTATTTAAGTTGTGATTTGATTAGTCATACCCCCCGGTGGCCCGTAACAATTTGGTGTCAGAAGTGGGATCACAGTTTAATTGCTATTTTTTGTCTTGTATTTGTTTTGTAATTATTGGGCTACTGGAAAATGGCTACTCAAAGCGTTAGATTAAATGATTTAAAAGTTGCAGATTTGAGACGAGAGTTGGAAGAGCGCGATCTGGATACCTCCGGATCAAAAACTGTGTTGCAGCAGCGTTTGCGCCAGTTTTTTATAGATTCGGGGGAAAACCCAGATAGCGTTAATTTTGAGACCGATTTGAGCAGATTAACTGCAACTTTTAAAGCTGAATTAGGTAATGTACAAAAAGAGTTAGGCAATGTTGAAAACAAATTAGGCAATGAGTTAGTTAATGTAAAAAATGAATTAGGTAATGAGTTAGGTAATGTAAGAAATGAATTAGGTAAAGAGTTAGGCAATGTTGAAAACAAATTAGGTAATGTACAAAAAGAATTAAGTACTGAGTTAAGTAATGTTAAAGATAATTTAAGTACACTAGAATGTAAGCTAAGTACTGTAGAAAATAAGTTGATGGAGACTGTGGACAAAAAGTTAGCTGATGTAGAATGTAGATTAGGAGAAAAAGTTTGTTCGATTGAAAATGAACTTAGGTTAAGAGTAGAAGCCCTTGAGGGACGCACGAGCCACCCACCAAAGGACGACAGCGACAGATCCTCCGAGGGCAGCTCTCACAACACCATTCGGCTTGCCAATGCTGGGACGCCACCAACACACAACATCATTCCAGTGTTCGACGGGAAGACACCGTGGGAGGATTATATGACTCTCTTCGAGACAGCGGCTTCGATCCATGGATGGTCTCAAGAGACCCAGGCTTCAACATTGTGCCTAGCCTTGCGTGGAGACGCCTTGGGAGTGCTCCAGGGGATGCCGATGTCGGAGCGGTCCAACTACGGAGAGCTGGTAAGAAGACTGGAGATGCGGTTCGGCCACCGCCACATGGACCAGCTATACCGCTCACAACTAAGAAACCGGACCCAAAAGAACACTGAGACGCTACAGGAATTCGAAGCTGATGTCGCCCGGCTTGTGAGGAATGCCTACCCATCGGTCACCGATGATGTATACGAGAGCCTGGCGGTAGACAAATTTCTGGACGGACTTCGGGACCCGGAGACACAACAAGCTGTGAAACTCGCCCGGCCAAAGACTTTAGGCGATGCTTTATCTCAGGCCATGGAGTTTGAGGCTGTCAAGCAGTCAGTAAGGGTCCATGCACGAGTTTGCGCAGCAGAAGCAGAGCCTGCTGCGGTCCCCAGCGTCGAGGAGATAGTGAGAAAGGTTTTGGAGGCCCTCGGGAACCGCAAGGAGATACGTTGCTGGAACTGCGGCCAACTGGGACACCGAAAAACAAGTGCCAGTCCATGAAACAAGAAGCCAAAGGAAAATCAAGGAGGGTTGGAGGGAAGAGGCAAGTGCCAACCCGTGGTGTGGAAGGCTCCAAGAAGACCATCCGAGTAGCGTTAATTGGAAGCAGGGCGAATAGATTCTATGTGGATGGAATGGTGAACGGGCAACTACGAAGCCTTCTACTGGACTCCGGCGCAACGATGACAATACTGAGCCCGAAGACGGTTCCCCCTGAACAGATCTCACCAAGTACTTGGGCACTGCGGACGGCCACAGGACAGCCAGCCCAGGTCTGCGGGGAGACAGTTGCCACCTTCCTCGTCGGAGGTCAGTTTCTGAAGCACCGCGCTCTCGTTGCCGAAGTAGATGAAGACGTCATACTGGGTACAGACCTGATGGTCAAATACGGGCTTAAGCTTGATATGTCGAGAGGTGTGGTGACGCTAAGAGGTAGAGAGCTCTTCCTTCGTAAAGGAAAGGCAGGGACGGAGAGAATCAGGAAACTTGAAGAACAGAGGAAACGTGAAGAAGAAGCCATCATGAATCAAAAAGAAAATGGATCAAATCTTCCGGCTGCTCCTGCTTGGAGGCGGATAGGAGAGGATGATAGATATGGCAGGAGAAGGGGAAATGGTGACCATTCTGGAAGGAGCAGTGATGATGGCAATTTTAAAAGGAGAGGAAATGATTATCGCTGTGGAAGAAAAGGCGACCATGGCCGAGCAAAAGAACAGCAAGTGCGATATCTCTCTACCGTGAGAAAGAACGACTCAGTTGCGCGTCCTGAAGTTCTGGATGCCCGTGCAGTGACCCAAACAATCTACAGAGACATCTTCTCGCTACCAGTGGACTGTGCTCTGGCCCATTGCGTCACCGAAGATCTGAGGAACTCTCGAGGGATCGCAACTGTTTTCAGGAAAAAGTTTGCTGGAACTGAAGAATTAGAACATCAAGGACCGAGTGTTGGAAGGGCACTTCACCAAACGAACGGAGGCCAGCATCTGTTTTACTTGGTTACCAAGCGCGCCTCCCGTCAGAAATCAACGTACGGCGCACTACAGCAAAGCCTCAACGACCTGCGCAGCAAGCTTCTTTGACAGCATGTCACTAAGCTCGCCATCCCCAAGTTGGGCTGTGGATATGACGGTCTGGAATGGAAGACCGTAAGACACATGCTTGAAGAGACATTTGCCAACTCTGGGATAGTCATATTGGTGTGCACATTTAACCCCTGGAGATCAAACGGCGACTACTTCGAAAGAAGATCATCGCATCTAATTGCTCCAAATCGTGCTCTGGGGCAGAGCACTTTTAAGAAGGGGGCAGTGTTACGGTCTGGTGAGGTTGAGGGTACCCTGGGCGACCCGGGGGCAGGTAGCTGGAAAGGCCGCCAGGGTGGCCTAGATTTGGTGGTGCCGTGGGCATGGGCGAGCAGGTAGCCGAGAAGGGCGGCGGATGGCCTGGAAGGGTCACGGCGCCCCAGAAGGCCCCAGGCCTGTAATCTGGCCAGATCTAGAATGTTCGGCGGCCCTTCAAATAGGCCGACTCCTAGCCCAGTGAGTCAGTCTTGAGGTGACAGTGGTCAGTGAGTGATCGGTCGGGCAAGTGTCAGTCAGGAGTCTGTCAGTACCCTGAGGGAGTATCCATGTGTCAGTGATCAAGTAACGATCAACCAGTCAAGTGTCAGTGACAGTTCAGTCTGTGAGTTAGTGACAGTGATGAACAGTGTCAGTGAGTGTAGTAACAGTCTCTGTGTCAGTGTAATAGATTCTTATGTATAATTGTGACATCTAGTATTAAGATATTAAAGATAAGGATTGTGTAATATACATATTAGTGTAATTAGATCTAAGTATAATTGTTATTAGATTAAGTAGCTTAAGGGACCTATTTGTATTTATTAAGTAGTAAATAAATTAGTGTTTAGTATTTAAGTTGTGATTTGATTAGTCATACCCCCCGGTGGCCCGTAACAATAGGTTTTGCCAATGGACCGATTGTAGGCCATGGTGTTGATTGCTTGATTATTGGTGGATGCCTTGGTTCGAATATATTACACAGCTGTTGCAGAAAAGATGCTGCTGCTGCTTGATTGCTGGTAACCACATTTTGTTTATTTATTTTTTTTCCTCTCATAGCTGCTATTATATGCCACATGTTACCGGCTTGTTTGGGAGTAATAGTTTCTGTAAAAGTTTTCCATGAGTCCTTCTTGGCTTTCTTGATTAAAGATTTCGCCTTGTTTATCTTCGATCTCATGTTTCTATAATTTTCAATTGTCATATTGGCTTTGTAAATTTTAATGGCATTTAATTTCTCCTTATAGGCTGTGTTGAGTTTCCACCAACACTTTGGAAAGAAATGGGGCTGTGGATTAGGGTTTGAGCGAGGAATGGAGGTTTCTCCAGCTAGATTAATTAACTTTGTAATTATTTGTATATCTGGTATTCGGAATTCGGAATTGTCATTTAGTTTATTTAGAGATTCAATATATAATTTTTCATTCATTCTTTTAAAGTTTCTTTTATTATAAAATTTGTTCTTGACGGATAAGTTGTTAAACTGGAGAATAATTTGAAAGTGGTCGCTACCTAATGTTTCAAAGGAAAGTGTCCATGATAATTTGTTAAACAAATCAGGTGAGACAAAAGTGAGATCTAAAATGGATGGTCTGACTCGTGGAGAGCTTATCCTAGTTACTACATTAGGTTCATTTAAAAGTATAAATGATGATTGGGATAATTCTTGAACAATAAGGTCCCCTCTTTGCGAATCCGTTTCTCCTGTGCCGAAAAAAAAGACGAGTGTGCGTTGAAATCTCCTCCTATAATGATGGAGTGCCCAGGGAATCTACTATCAAGAGAGAATAGGGATTGTAAATTTGACGCAGTCGGTTTGCTTTTCGGAGGGATATATACAGAAACCAATATTAATTTTGGACTTGTATTTAATACTTTTATACCCAAAGCTTCAATCGGGCCGATATTAGAAATTTCAATTTTTTCGAATTTAAGTTTATTGTGTAAGAAAATTCCTACACCGCCATACTTATCCCGCCTATTTTTCCTGATAATGGAGAAATTTTTGGCTTTATATATTTTCTGCTTGTTGAACCAGGTTTCCTGAAGTAAGGCTGCATGATATTTATTTATATTTAATATGTTTACTAATTCTTGAAACTTGTTATTTATACTCCGGCAGTTATGTTGAAGAATTCGAAAATCAAATTTATTTGAGAATATCGTGCAAGTCGTCATGAGTAAAGGTTAGGTGACTGTAAAAAAAAAAAAAAAAAAAAAAAAAAAAAAAAAAAAAAAAAAAAAAAAAAAAAAAAAAAAAAAAAAAAAAAAAAAAAAAAAAAAAAAAAAAAAAAAAAAAAAAAAAAAAAAAAAAAAAAACTGGTTTCTGCCAAAATAAGTAGTAAATATACAAAATAAAATAAACAATAATTATTAAGTGATTCCATGTTGATGAGCAATTTGGCACTCATTCTATTCTGTACACATATCTTCATTCTCTGCTTCGTTACGTATTGCAATAGTATTGATTATTCCTTTATTATCTTGAACGAAATTATAAAATGTTTGTCCTATGATATTAACAGTATCTTCTTCCTTTTCTATGTTTTTAATTTTTTGTATTAAGGCGTTTAGCATGTTTACGTATTTTGAGTCGGGTGTAGATTTATGCGGGTTTTCGTAAATATTGAGTGTTTTTGACTTAAAAGGACCAGCATAATTGTCTGAAAAATCAGTCGGTTCAATTTGTTCTTCCGCCTTTCGTTTTTTTTCTGACTCTGTGCTACGAGGTTGAATATTTTTCCTTCGAGGATTTCTTAAAAGGGATGCACTGTAAGGGTGTGAATTGTCTTCAATTTGTGGGAAATCCAGCAGCGAAAATTTATTACTGGTCTGGATAGGGAATGTGTCGGAGGCCTCTTTATAACTAATCGGTTTAATAGCCATTAATTCTTTAATTTTTTCTTGTCTTAGTTTTTCAGGACAGGTTTTATCATTTGGCTTGTGGTTGAGCTTGCAGTGGATACATTTTGTTAACTCGGAGCAATTTTGAGAAGTATGTTGGTTATCTCCACAGTTCATACACCTTTCACGACCTCTACATCTATCCTTCATATGCCCATATCGTAGACATTTTTCACAAAAACGTGGCTTAGTAACGTAAGGGGTCACTTTTCGTGGGACCAAGTATAAAGCAACGCTTTCCGGCAGTCTTTGGGAATGAAAAACAATTTGTACTGATCCGAAAGGTATTCTGGATATTTCTCCCTTTTCATCTCTTATAGTTTTGCTAAAACGTCTTACTCTTAGGACCTTTTCTGAAGATGATAAATTTTTTAATATCTCATCGTCTGTTATGGATGTGTGAACGTCTCTTATAACTCCAAATTTGAGAACGTATTGAAGAGGGATAAATGCTCTGATATTATTTTTAGTTATGAAAGGATTTTCAAGAAACCTATTAGCATAATCATATGTCTTAAAGGTTATTTCTATTTGATTTTGATTTTTTTCTTCTTATTCTGTGTACCTGATTATCGCTAAGCCCTAAAAACTTACCTACTTTCATGTCATGGAAAAAGGATAGGTTATCTTGATCGTTCTTTTCAACTATAACAATAAATGGGTCTTTAAAATAACGAGAGATATATATATATATATATATATATATATATATATATATATATATATATATATATATATATTTTTTTTTTTTTTCTTGTTTTCCCTCTTACAGGGTTACTGTAAGAGGAAGACAAGAAAAAAAAAAGAGTGTTATTCGATGTAAAATACCTTTTTACTGAAGAAATTCTATCGCTATTTCTTTTGTATTTATTCGACGAATTAAATCGAACAAAGACATATCCCGTCTAATAATAATTTTTTTTTTGTTTATGTAATTTTTTTGTTTTTGATTAATTATTAAATAATAGGAACAATTCAAACGATCTCTCATTGATATGTTATTACTAGAGACCGGATTTTTGTGCAGTAAAAAATCCAAAAATGTGCAGTAAAAAACTCAAAACATGCAAAATCGTGTAGTAAAAAACTCAAAAAGTGAATTTAAAAAAGTAATACATGCAGCAATCCATTTATTTATACACAAATATGCAAAAATTAACCAGCCTTGAATAAACTTAAGGACATTTCGACAAACTTTTCGTTTTAGAGTTAATTCAATTTAAAATATTTTAAATTTGGGAAAAAAAAGGAGATGAAAAAAATTGTTAATTAAAAGAAATATAAAATATCTTTATTAAAATTTCCTTTTACATGGAATCAAAATATAATTAAATGTTTTCAAAAGTCAAATTTGTGCAATTTCGTGCAAAATAAAATTTAAGAATAAGAATCCTTATTATATAAATGAGATAACTACTTGGGTTAGAGAGCGCTAAATCAAAGCGAACTAAATGTGCAATAACACAGAAATCCGGTCTCTAGTTATTACGTTTGGGAAGGTTACTCGTAACCTAAACATATGATAACAAACTCAAAATGAAATTCGGGGAACAAGTGCAAAAACCCGAATGGAGGCTAGGAAACTCCTAGGATAGGAAATGTTAGATCGCTTCCATAACATCAGCGGTCATCTTCTGGTGCTCAACAGTTTCCCTTTTTAGGGTGGCTTGACTCGTTCACCAATGTCATTACCACTGTTTATGAAAACTTCCATCTCAGGTTTACTCTTATTCTATTCCTATTTATTCTGCATCTCCTGGAAGGGGGATTCTTCCTTCATTTCTTCTGTCTGGTAATGGACTGCTATATGTTTAAAATTGCCTAAGTGGTTTTTAACGGTCCAGTTTCGCCTGTTTCCTTCTGGGCCTGTTCCTTGATATAGACGGTCAATAATGTAGAAAATGGTTCTCAATAGCCAAGTTCCCCTTGTTAATAGGCTAGTTCTATGGTCTTCCATGAACTTTAGAACAGTTTTTTCTATTTAATTATGTTATAGTCAGGAAGGTCCCCTTTTATTGACCCGGGCCAACTTAGTGAAAGTCATGTTATTTTTTTATATATTGGAGTCCTTTATCATCTTTTTTAGTGCTAGGTTGAAATGTCTCTTTGAGGTCTCCCTGTATTCTAGAGCTGTTTAAGATGGTTCAATACTTGTGAGATATTCAATTGCTCCGTAGTGTGATACAATCATTCTCTAATGACACTGTCACATGCTCTACCGAAGTCTATGTTAAGATGATGTAACCCCACGTTCTTTCAAGCTGGTATCAAACAAAATTATTATAATATAATTATTATAATTATTTAATTATTATAATAAAATTATGAGAAAATGCCCACAGTTAATAAAAAAAAAAAAAAAAAAAAAAAAAAAAAAAAAGATGATATAACACAAGTTGGGTTACCCAACCGCTGATTTTAAAAATTGGGAAAACCTGAAAAGAATTCAATAAAAAAAAAAAGAAAAAAGAAAAAGAAAAAGAAAAATTGAAACCATTGATGAACACCTATGAACACGATGAATAATTATATTACTCAAAGTTCTGTACATAAATATTCTTAAAAAAAAAAAAAACTAAAAGAAATATGGTGAGAGTAAAAAAAAAAAGAAAAGAAGAAATTCAAACCAGAAACAAACAAAAAAAAAAATCTCCCATAATGATTACATAAAAGAAAAGAAATTGTTTAGTGAAAATTATCATAAACTAAAACTAATGGTGCTACAAAAGCCATTTTTATAATTAATAAGTTTAAAAAATAAACAAGAAATTAGAATATCTTTTTTTCTCTTTTTTAAGGTGGAATTGGTTCAAGTTAGGTATAGAGAGTTTAGATACTTAAGTGTACCGTGGTGTAAGTCTCCTCTCAGTGAGTCCCACTTCTTCAATCTTCCATGAGCAGGGGTGAAATAAAATACAATGCAACAAGCCTGCTGGTGCGTCTCGATGATCTTTCATCAGAGAGAGGACGGTAAGTACGTACTTCTAGCGAGATCTGGCCCTGACTGATCCTTGGAGCCTATTATCTCCGAGTAATAATACGTAAATACGTAACTTGAACCGTAAACAAATAACTTGAGCCATAAACATACTATTTAAACTATTGACAATTATTTAATATAAATTAAAACAGAGATTTCTCACTATAGGAGGTGATAATAATTAGATTAAAAAATTAGAAAGTAAATTATCGGGCTTTAACAGTACCCTATCGCGTTAAAACACGTTCTGGAGGCAGTTCAGATTGCATTTTATTGCGATACTTTACCACACGAGATGGGGATTTGGGGAATACATTTTTTCCATTGTTTACCAGCTTATTGACTTCAGGGCAGATTTCTCGCACTTTTTCAGGCACCTGATTCAACCCGTTGCCGTCATGTAGGGAGCTGCATCTGTCACTAATAGTATAACTTTGTTCTGGTATTCAGTATTTTTAACTAATCCATTAATGAAAGGCTGTCGAAAACGTGAGACCATTTAATGGTTTGTACTCAAAATTACTTTACATGAAATCAACGATGATGTCGCTTCGATCTCTGGATGAAGAACTCCGATTAAAAGATTACAAAGGTAAAGGGCTCTTTCATCGGTAGTTTCATCGACCTTATCGTATATGTCAGATAAAGAACTTGACCGACAAAGAACTTAAAAGAAAACTTTATTGGTAAAACATACAGTTACACTTTACTACACTAAACTATGAATCTAATTACTAGCCTAAAACGAGAATAATAATGTACTGATTATGATCTGCTCCAGGCAGGGGTTTATATACAAAACAATAGGAAGGGGAGAGTGCTGACTCAGGTATCTAGGATTATGCACCTTAACTCTTCTCTTCTGAAGATGCGAAACTCCGGAGAGCATTAATTTTTGGGTAAAGTCCAAGGACTATATATATGAGGTAGGGTAATTATGGAATAGATATAAAATAATGAATAATATGATTGAACATCTTGTTTTACTAATTTGCCATAATGTTTCCAAATCATTAGAAATTAGAGATATATTTCGTTTTAATAAATATGAAATATCAGTTTTGGTTAGCATACTAAAGTTTAATATTCCTAATTCACAAAACTCCAAGGAGTTTTCTATATCTAAGGTCCTTAAGGTGATATAATTAATGATGGAATATAATTCATTTAAATGAGTAGTTATTGTCGCCATGTCTAATGAATTAATCAGTTTGGAAGTGCGTAAGTTATTTTGATTTAAGGTTAATAAATCGTTCCTAAATGTTTCTATTAGTTTCTTATTGTGTAGAATTTCTTGCTCAACATTATGTTCTAAATGGTATGAATTCTTTTCTAATTTAGAAATAATTTGATCATAGTGATCTTTATCAGAGCCATCCATATTGCCTGTAACCCATTTAATAGCTGTTCCTACACCGTTTATTAGGCCGCGTTTTTGCCGATTAATTTGAGGTTTACTAATTAGAGATTCGATTTTAGATTTTACGAATTGTAATTGTCTATTTACGGTTTCAAAATTAGTACTGGTTTTAAAAGAATTTAAATTTTGTTCTGCTATTAATAGTTCTTTATTTAAATGAGTAAAATTTATATAATGGATTAATGTATGGTATTTATCTAGTGCAAATGATGGTGGCATTTTGATTGCTGTGATACCTGGGGAATTAGATAAATCGGTTATTTCATAACAGAGAATGTCACGGAACATCCATATGAGGAGTATAATCTTCATCTTCTTCATTATCTGAAACATATGATATTTGAGGTTTTTGTTTATTCTTGTAATTTTTACGTTTTCTTTGAATATTGTCAGAATGTACAATAATTTCTTTATTTTTATCTTTTAATTTATAAACAGGTTTAAAGGGGTTTTCGTTTTTATTCCTAGTTCTAACCCTAGCATAACTATTTTCCGGAATATCAGGGTCTTCCCTGTTTTGATTAAGTAGCTCTGTTCGAGTTTCTTTTTCCTTATCTATTCTAGTTTTTATTTGATCGTGTATTAATTATAAATTATTTTGATACTGTTCTACAAGTTTTTCCGTAATAGGTGTTTTATTATCATTATTCTTTTGAGTGCCGAATGTTATTTCATTTGGAGTTAATTTTAATTTTTTATTTAAACTGTTGTTGAAGGCAATAACTGCAAGACTTAGTCTCTTTTTTAATTTTATTTTGGGTTCGGTTTCTTTTAGATTCCGCAAAATTTCTATAAGAGTGGAGTGTGTTCTATTTAAAAGACCTAATGAGTTGGGATGGTTAGGGGTAACATAATACGGTTCAATCCCTTGAGAGCTAAGTAAGTTCTCAACTAAATTGTTTTTATACTCTCTACCATTATCCATCTTTATTCTGTCAGGGGATGGATATAATTCTAAATATTCTATTATTACATCTGATATTTGCTCGGAATTGCTAGCATCAGTTATTCTCGCGAAAAGATGTTTTGAAAATGTATCTATTATTGTGACTATAAATTTTTGTTCATAACGTAATGTGTCAATCATAAGTTCTTCAAAAGGTTTATCAGGAGTTGGTGTGATACAAAATTTTTTTTTAATAGGTTTCCTATAGTATTTAGTTTTCCGACATACCTCACATTTATTACAATAATCAGTTATAGCATCTTTCATCCGAGGCCAATAATAATCCCTTTTTAGCTTTTCATATGATTCTTGACTACCTCTGTGGCAAGTTTTACCTAGGTGATATGAATTAATTATATCTAATTGTTCATCATGATCAGTGATGTCTAAACATTTCTTTTTATAACGTTTAATTTTTACTGACGGATAGTTTTCCTGAATGGTTTGTGAAATTTTTAAAAATATTCTTTCAAATTCACTGCGAACTGTTTCTATATTAGGCTCACAATATACACCGTAAGTTGTATTTGGCTTAATAATTTCTGGTAAGGTTTCTTCTAAATTATTTTTCCACGGGTAAGCTGTTTCTATATAAAATCTAATTTTGTTAAAATGTTTTTCTACACGAATTGATTTTTTTCCTCTTTGAATAAAAATTTGAAATTTTTCTATATTAACCGGTTTTTTCTCATCTACTATACAAATTTGTTGAGTAGATGAATCTTGAGAGTGAACTGTGGCAAGATTTCTAGTATCGAATTCATTGTTGTCGTTATTTGTTTGGGGATTGATATTTTCTATAGTATCAAATTCTTCAAGGAATTCATCAAGGTCGTCTGACGAGGCTAGGGGCATATTAGAGGTTTCAGCTAAAACCCTATCTAGTTCATCATAATCGACTTCCTCAATTTCATGCACTTCATGAGGATTTCTTGACAATGCATCAACAACATAGTTGGTTTTCCCTTCTATATGTTTAATTTCAAATTCAAAATCTGAAAGTTGGAATATCCATTTCATGAGCCGCGCATTAGTATTTTTCATTGTGAAAAGCCAAGTTAACGGTTTGTGATCTGTATGTATAAAAAATTTCTTTATATAAAGGTATGGTTTAAAATGATTACAAGCGTAAACTATGGCAAGTAACTCTTTTTCAATTGTAGAATAATGTTGTTCTGTATCGGAAAGAGTTCTAGAAGCGAAAGCGATCAGATGGTCCTCCCTTCTGAGATTTGGGATAATACTGCACCGAGTGCAACTGAACTTGCATCAGTAGTTAAAATAAAAGGAAGTTCCCAATCGGGAAATTGGAGTATTGGGGAATTTAAAATATGTTGTTTCAAAAAATTAAATTCTTCTTGATAAGAAGATGGGCATATTAATTTCTCATCTATGCGAAGAGATTGAGTGAGGGGCTTGGCTAAATGGGCATAATTTTGAATAAATTTTCTGTAATATCCCGTCATTCCAAAGAACTGTTTTATAGTTTTATGAGTTTTAGGTAGCGGAAATTTTTCGATTGCCTCGACTTTTTCCGGATTGGTTTTTTAGAAACCTTCTTGGGATACTATATACCCTAAAAATGGTAACTCGGTTTTTAAAAATTCTGTTTTATCAAGTTGGATTGTGAGGGAATGCTGACTAAGTTTCTTAAAAACGGACTCTAAGTGTTGTAAATGATCATTAATATTATTTGAAAAGATAATTATATCATCCATGTACACTAAACAATTAGGGGTATTACTTAACATCATATTCATTGCCCTTAGAAACGTTGGTGGTGCATTACAAAGTCCGAATGGCATTCGAAGAAATTCTTAGTGACCGGATTCAGTAGAAAAGGCGGTTTTCTCAATGGATCCTTCATCCATGTCGATTTGATGGAAACCGGATGCTAAATCTAGAGTTGAAAATTGTTTTGCTTTATTTAACTGATTAAGGAGGTCTTCAATATTTGGTAACGGAAACATATCGGATACGGTCTCTTGATTTAATTTTCGGTAGTCAATCACCATTCTAATTTTCCTTTTTCCGCTAGCATCTACTTTTTTTGGTACTACCCAGATGGGTGAGTTATATGGTGATTTACTTTCTCTGATTATGTTGGATTTTAAAAGTTTTTCGATTTCATTGGAGATATCTTCCCTAAATTGGTGAGGATATCTATAATTTCTGCTATAAATAGGATTATCTGTTCTTAATTTAATAGAATGTTTCAATAATTTAGTGGATTTTAGTGGGTCATTTTCATTTTTTATCATTTCCGGATATTTATTTAAAAGTTTAATTAATTTATTAAAATTGTTTTCTTCAATATGTTCACATCTAATTAAATTCTTAATACTATTATCATTATCATAATTATTATTATTAAAATATTGACTCGATTTATTTGTATTACCATTATTTAGATTAACATTAATATTACTATTATTATAATTATTATTAGTATGATTAACTAGGTCTACATTGTTATGTTCAATCGAACCATTATTTATTTTAAATTTGTCTCCTAATAAAGTAATATGATCATCTTTTCCATGGATTTTAAAATCTAGTTCTTTTATTGTTTCATATCCTAAGAGGATATCATAATCACTACTAAAAGGAAAAATATAAAACTTAACTAATAATTTATTATAAAGCCCTAGATTTGGAGCAAGGCCCAATACAAGCAATTGTAGAGCCCTTTTCGCGTCCTGTAGGTGTCCTAATAAAAAAATCTTCCGATTTTAATTCAGTTCCCTCGGGCAAGGAACGTGGATTAATGTAATTTTTCAATGTTCCGGTATCAATAAGCCAAGTCTGTCCCTTAAAATCTTTAGATTGAGGTAATTGGTCCGTAAAATTTAAGGGATATTCAGGGGTTCTGTCTGCTGACCTAAGTCTAAAAAATTATCGAACCGTTGAGTAAGAGCGTCTAATCTCTGCTTCATGTCATTCATCTCCTCCTGATCATGCGTAACATGATTCACTGGTGGGTTGTTTGACCTGACGGTTCTCATAGACACGGTATTCGCTGAGTCGGGTTTAAACGGTCTCGTAGGAAAGGCAGTCCTCTGTCTTTGCTGTTCCCAGTTAAAACCTTGGAAATTATTACCCGCTTGATGGTCAAAACGTCTATTTTGGCTTGGTTCTTTTTCATTAATTTGTTGAAAGTTTTGATTAAAATTTTTATTATAATTAGTGTGACCATTATAATAAGTTGCGTTAGTATTAAAATTAGTATTTTGATTATTATAATGATTAGGGTTATAATTAGTATTTTGATGATGGTTTGGATTATAATTATAATTAGGATTAGTATTATGATTGTAATTAGAGTTATGATTAAAATTAGGATTTTGATTATTATAATGATTAGGGTTATAATTAGTATTTTGATGATGGTTTGGATTATAATTATAATTAGGATTAGTATTATGATTGTAATTAAAATTAGGATTATGGTTATGATTATAATTAAAATTAGGATTATGGTTATGATTATAATTATGGTTATAATTATGCTTAAAATTAGGACTATAGTTATTTTTGTAATGTTTATTATGTTTAAAATTATTTCTTGGCATAAAATGGTTCTTATGTCCATACAGCCTATCTAAGATAAATGAACAGTCATTTTGGATGGCATTTCTAATGTCGTCAATGTCAGTAAGTCTCGTGTGATTTAAGAAATCACATAGTTGGGGATGTAGGTTAGCAATAATGTGATAGTTAATTTCTCTATCTTGTAATTTCATAATAGCATCTTTATTCATAATTTCTTCGTCTAGGGAAATTCTGGAAAATATCAAAGCTCTAATATGGGCTATTCTATCTATGAAATATATTGGGTGTTCTTTGGGTCCCGGTCTTATATTTAACAATTCTAATTTTAATTGTTCCACTGTTCTGGAATCTTTAAAGTTTTTTTGTAAATGATCTAATAATTCGGAAATATTTATAAAATTATTTGTTAATAAACAATGTCTAACATTACCAACTAATCTAGAGGTTACCTTTGAAAGTAGTCGGCCATGGTTTTGAATCTTTAAAGTATTATTATCACTACATACAGTATTAAAAACGGATTTTACTGTTTTTACAAAAAAAAATTAAATCTTCAGGATTGCCATCATATGTTGGGATATGATCGTAATCCTCTTTTACCATAGAATATGAAATGCTCATTTTGTTAGTTATATTTATATCACTATTATTATTACTTAGTAAATTGCTTAATTGATCTGTAATTATACTTATATCTAACCTAACCTTATTTTTCTTATCCTTAGGCATACATATGTAACTATTATATACCTCAAACTTCTCTATTCTAAGTTCAGCGGTGTCCAATCAGATTTTCTTTGTTTTGACCCTATTGAAGTGTTGAAACACAATCTCCAGGTGGTTTACTCCAAGACCTGTTGTCCAATGTCTATTTCTTCGGTCCTTCTTGAGCTTCCGTTCAAGGCTGTCTTCTCTAAAGTTCCAAAATCTGTTGGAGTATTTCTTCGATTTTTCTTGATCTTCAGGAAAATTTCTTCACCTTTACTGACCTGAGGCTGATAGGGTCCCTGTTCGGGTGCCAGATAAAGAACTTGACCGACAAAGAACTTAAAAGAAAACTTTATTGGTAAAACATACAGTTACACTTTACTACACTAAACTATGAATCTAATTACTAGTCTAAAACGAGAATAATAATGTACTGATTATGATCTGCTCCAGGCAGGGGTTTATATACAAAACAATAGGAAGGGGACAGTGCTGACTCAGGTATCTAGGATTATGCACCTTAACTGTCTCCAAATCATTTTTCATAAATTAGTAATAAAAAAAACCTACCTGATTTGCAATGTGCGTCTATTTGCGATTTCCTGTCGTGGCCTATAGTTTTCACACAGCAAGAACAAAACACCTTCCCATAAATTTTCAGTTCTGGATATTCATTTGTCCATTGTTTCAATTTTGTAGAATTTTTTGGCATTTTCAAAGTTGATAGTTTGAAATCTTGTCAACAACTGACCTTTTGTTCTAAATCAGAAGTGTGGAATAAAATTTTCGTCTTAGCCCTAGGAAGTACGTCAATCCTCAATGTTTACCTAAATCCTCAAAGCTCCTAATTTAATGCGATCATTTAAAAGTAGTAGGTCATAAATACATTTGCTTTAAGCGGCTTATTACTTTCAATTTAAAACAGTTTGAATTTAAAACTTTTACAACAAAATTTTAAAACAAATATTTATTTAATATAAATATGTTGCCTTATAATCGTCAATAAAAGTTTGAAACAATAAATGATTAAATGAATAAAATTAGATGAATTTGGTTCAATTCGTGCAGTAAACCCCAAATTCGTGCAATTAAGCTCAAAAAGTCAAAATTGTGCAATAAAATTTAAGAATTAGAATCCTTAGGTCATAAATGGGATAAATACTTGGGCTAGAGAGCGCTAAACACACCAGAAATCGTTAAAGTCAATTTTACCTGATAAGAAACCGTAAAGAGTTTTAAAAGTTGTCTTCTCGGATGTCCTGGGACGAATGTCTCTGTCTTTGTCTCTCGAAACAAATGATTCAAAAAGGCATATTATGACATTTATTGAACATTATTCCCATTTTACTGTTAGTTATCTTTTTTCTTAAAAGAAATCAGTAGTATTGGCAAATTTTAAACAATGTTGAGCTATGGTGAGCGCTATATTTGGCCAAGGAATTTCAAGTTTTCCTTGTGACAATGAGTGAGGTTAGAGCTCAAAAGACTTTGACTATTATTGTAAAATAAAAGAAATCTAGATAGAATTCACAATCCCGAGTTCGTGCGGGAACATGAAATAAATTTGAATTTAGCTTAATTTTTTTTTTTTTTTGAGTACCCTTACTTGGGCGTAAAACCTGGGGGTTGAGCGTGAATTTTAGCCAAATCACCTCTTTTCACAAATGTTGGCTCAGAAACAGTACAGCCTACCTAAGTACTGAACCCGAGACCCTTAATGGGGTGTAAGTGGTACAGGTATTTTTTTTATTTTATTTTATTTTTTTTTATGTAATGAAAATATTCCTTATAGAGAATTATCAGGTCAGATAGTGATAATATTATTGAATCTTAGGCTGATGATGATTTTGCGTGTGATTCTGATGATCGTAAATCTTTTTCTGGTTATTTTATAAATGTTTTTGAAAATAATTTTTGCTCGAGAAGTTGTGTCAGTGACAGACTTGTGTCAATTTGTCTTGCACTGAAGCTTAATATGTTTATATAGCTAGTGCTACTGTTGAATGTTTGTATGAAGTGTATCACTGGAAATTCTCACTTTGACAAATATTATTATTGCAATTTTTGAAGACAATCAGTCTTGCATAGAAGTGTATAATACTTTTTGAAAGTAAAAGGTTGTGTAAAATTTCAATTTATTAAAGATTTAGATAATAATTTTTTTCTTTGAAGTTTGTTGATACTGAAAATCAACATTTTGTATATTGTTTAACAAAATTCTTACCTTATTTTAAATTAATTAAATGTTTAAAAGGCCTTAGTTTATCAAAATTGAGGGGAAGTGTTATTGTGGAAAATTTTGATGGCCGTTGATTCCCTCGTTCGTACGTTTTCACCCATAGTGTAACGTGATCCGTTATATACGAGTATATATATAAAGAAATCCAGAATTACAAGTTCTGTTTATTTAGAATTACCCTACATCGGATATCTTTTTTAATAATTAATGATATGTTTTCTTTTCACAGGTATTTGTCCTAGATTTGAATTCCTTGCTGTTCTAGCTTTGGTGTCCTTGGTAATATGATGATCCATTTGTTTCTTGGCGCCTTTACCATTTGTTCTATTTTTCGGTAATTGATAGTTTAGTGGTGTCGCCGATCCGAACAAATACCCTATTTTCGCCACGCCATAAGAATGTCCCTGCTTCAATGCTTAATCTAGTCTATGGGTGAATGCTTCTACAGGATACTAAGATATTAGTAAACATATACATACATTTAAGGGAATGAAAAATGAACATACGCCTGCTGAAGATGAAGATACATTCAATAAAAAAAAATTTTATGGTGAACTCAAAAGAAAAATCAATGTAGCCGCGGACATGGAAAGCATAATAATATTTATGGGCGATCTATTGCTAACGATTTTAAGAAATAACAAAGGAAAGATGTTTACAAAGGGACATTTTTAAGGGGGAATAATTAAAAACATAAATGGATAGAGATCTACCTAATTTAGATTATGACTGTCAGGCCCGGATTTACGGTCCCCGCCGCCATGGACAGACAGTTTTTATGGCACCCCCCCCCCCCCCCCCCCCGACAACTCCAATAAATATAGAATTGATTGAGCTGGGAAGGGGATGTTTCCCCACAGGATCAAAGCTGAAAAAGTACAGTTGATTGAAAAAACAGCAGGTTTTAGGAAACAAAGACGTTACTGAACGGAAAGCATTTATTTATGCAAACCAACATCAAAACATTTCTCTAAAATTACGACCTCCACCACGATTTCTTTACTGCCAAATCATGCACCATAGTTTCAAAGGTCAGTTTTTGCGTTGTCTCTTTTTATGCACATCATGTTCGATTAATTCAACGTTTCATCCGGCAGGGCTGCCCGCTTCGGATTTTTAATTCTGAACAAAACCGAAAAATAACGTTCCTAAAACTTGTACTGCTACAACCCATGTTGGGTCTTGGGTTCAGTATTTCGTAAGGAAGTATTGTTTCGTGACCTCGTTTTACAAGGAGGTGATGAGGATACCCCGTCCTTTCGGCCCTAGTTAGAGTACATAAGGACGTTAAGCCTCCCCCCCCAAAAGAAAATGTTTTAAGTATGTGTTATTTGTTAATTGTTTACAACTAAATCAATGATTTAGACACAACATTGCAAACTCTAGTTGGTTAAAAAATTAGTTGTCTAAACTACTTGGCTTATCATTTTGTTAGTGTGAGTAGGAGCTGTAATGTTTGAGCTCTCATATATATCTTGAATATTCTCCTGTATCATGCTTTTTTTATTCTTTTCAACAGATATGTAACATAAAGAAAATTAATTTCAGGGCAGAAAGAACTAAGTGGTGGATTGCACAAGTGAAAAGTGTGGCTGTTGATATATTGTGAGCAATTAGATAATAAATGGCTTGCAAGATACAATGAAATTGATCCATGTATGGCCAACACATGTATATTTATATAATGTGTACATATATTTATGAAAAAAAAGATAAGTGAGACCTGTAAAAGTTATGAATTTAAAATACTCAAATTTAAATACTAAAATATCATCTCATGCTGATTATAGTACTTAAAAATGGATATTTTCAAATGACTACAAATGACACCATAACATCCTATAATGATAAAAATCATTGAATCTATGAGGTTATAGCTTAAAAAAATAGAAAACACCTAATATAAATACCTAACAAACAGACCTAAAAATGACTTTAATAATAAAATTATAAGTAAAAGATATGTTGCTATCTTTATATCTTCAGAGATTTTAGAACTTTTTAGCCAAATAAATATAACTTCACTTTTTATATTTTTTA
This sequence comes from Euschistus heros, assembly GCA_003667255.2. Classification (NCBI taxonomy): domain Eukaryota; kingdom Metazoa; phylum Arthropoda; class Insecta; order Hemiptera; family Pentatomidae; genus Euschistus; species Euschistus heros. Next base: position 1,955,183 of record RCWM02000013.1, read on the forward strand.
TTTCACACATTACTTTTTACAATATGTAACCTTCTGATTTTTACATATGACTTAAAATATCAATCGATATTTTAAATAATTATTATTACGATTTGTTACCCTACAGATACAATAGAATAGATAACAATAAAACTAGAGAATAAGAAAACTAAATAAAACTATAACTATATAAATAAAACAATTATTTATTCCATGTTATTTCATTTTTTTTTCCCCCTGTTTTCCCTTTCCACTTTACCTTCCTCCAGAACAGATGATTTTCCTATTTTTGTGAAAGCAACAATATCAGCATACCATGTAGAACCATCAGCATACATGCACCACCGATGCAAGTGGATTATTTCTCTTTAAGGAGCCTTATTAGTTAGTTTTTATCCTGTGGTGGTATGTTAATTAGAGGAAGTATTTGGGACTAATTCTCTGCTCAGGTGATGATGTTTCACACACTCAACTAATTTGTAAGAGACAAGCTCAACTTCTATCTTCTGTTCCCTGAGGCCTGGGACTACAAACAGCGGTGCATGATTAAGATTGATGTTAAAGGAGTTGAACCATTCAGACCTAGAAAGAACTTTCTTCTTGCACAAGTACTTTTTGGCTTTTGGGGTTTCTGAAAATGGTGAACAGCAAAGCACTACCACCAGCATATCACTTCTTCAAAGTCATAAGCCCTAAGCAACTGCTTGAGCTCTCACATTCTGGTGACCATTCAATCTTTCTGATATTTCCATTTAGACAATTTCATTAAATAATGAGAGTAAAAGCAAAGAAAAAAAATACTAAGGACGACATTTGATTGTAACCTAATTAATAGACAAGCTTCCTTCCATCCAAGACATGAAACCAACATATTTTCACCTAGAGGAAGCCTGGGATTGAAACAAATGTTTAAACCTTGTATCTCTATACATCAGAGAAGCATTTCATTAATTATTAAATTTGGAATGTTCCAGAAGTAAAAAATATGACAACAGATTTAGTACTTGCATCACAATCAACTAATTTTTTATTGCAAAAATTATGGCTTAGAGTTAAAATGGAACACAGTGGAAAAATGATATAAGCATGGTAATAGTTAATTTGTATGTTTTTTATTACATTCATGGATGAGATATTTAATGCAAAAATATTCAGTTAAAGAGAAAGAGGAAAAGTGTGTGTGTATGTAATGTTTCTAAAAGTGTGTGACAGTTTCAGAAACATTTCATACTATTTGAAATTTAAAATACATACAGTTCTATGATTTAGAAATTATTTGAATTTGAATTGTGATTTTCAATACCATTATATGTACGATATTGAAACTATTGTGCAGCTAGTCGGTTTGTATTTTCATGTTAGAAAAAGCTTTTTTGTCTTATAAAGTTCTGATGATATTATATGTTATTTATTATAATGATTTAGAAGATGGTCAGGGATGCAGTATGGTTGATAAATTACACCCCTTATTTTATTATTTGATTAGTTATTTATTATACCTTTTGAACTTAAATTCCTCTGTTCATCCAAGTCTGATTTCAGTTTTCAGACTCTGCCTTACTATGCTACGAGGAGCCTGTTTGAATAAAATAATTAATCCATTGGCAGTCAATGCATATTAAGCGAGATAACTTGAGGAAGCCTTGGCCACTCGTGGATTGTAATGAGAATGGGAATGGGGTTGCTCTTTTGGATCAAGCAATCAAACAATGAAATATCCTTAAGGTTCTTTAATTAATTCTAGTATAGTGTTGTATAAGAAATAAAATTAGGTTAGATATGATTGAACCATCATTAATGGTTATACTAAAGCCAAATTGAAAACCAATGCAAAAATTATTTTAGGGTGACTTGTGGTGAAGGTCCTAAAATCAAACCAGGTTCGTTTCAGTATGAATTTGATTCTCCCTGGGTCAAATGATATTTATTATGGGAAAAATGTGTTTGTCAAAATCTTAGCTTTTTATTGTGAAATTATCAATTATAATTACATAAAAAAATAAAAGCTGTGTTTGTTGCTTACATATGTTCGATTAATAGTATGACATTCTTCGATTTTTTAGTACATCACATGAAAAAAACAATTAACTTAAAGGGATCATCGAAAAATTTGTTAACACAAATTTCCAGTTACTATAATTAACTAAAAAGTATAAATTGGTCACAGGAAAAGTTAAATTGATAAAATAGGAAAAATAGGATGATGATACAGAATAAATAAAATTGAAATTAATTGAATTTTTAATAATTTTGGTTTTTCAGAACATTACCATTTATAATATTTATTTTTTTTCAAATTACTTGATATTAAAGATTATATATATTCGTTTTGTATTCTTATTTCATTTTTATTATTATTTCTTAATACAGTGATTTGTTCACAAACTATAATTAACTTCTTAAAATAATGTTATTATATTATGAAGAAATTAACAATCATTGCAAATATTTTTTATCTCAAATAAACATCTCCTCCATTAGGCTGGGTACAAGTAAAGGAAAAAAAGATATATTTTAGTACTTCTATTTACAATTTAATATAAGGAATAATCACTACATGCTACAGTTGTCCAGTTAAATTTCAATTTTCATTACTGTTAGAAACATACATATTGAAAAATAGAAAACAACTCTAATTTAAAATCAATTTTAAGGTTTCAATAAAAGTATCATAAATGAAGGAAATGTGATGACATGTTCAAAACTTTAGTATATCCATATGAAATATTTTAATATTGTTCATGCTTCATCAGAGTCTTCATCATCATCATCATCATCATCATCACTTGGGTCAACATAGATAAAATTCAAATGGGATAGATCATATTGATTGCTGCAACAGAATAACAAGATTTTTTTCAGAACACTTATAACTAACATTAAAAAGCCATGCTTAACAAATAAAAATAAATTAAAAAAAAAAAACTTATTGTTTTAATTTCAGTGGTATTGAATTTTTGTTTAAAGTAATAAACTTCATGTTTACATTTTTGGTAAAAATATTTACATTGATAACATGTATTGTGTGTGTGTGCTAGTTTGTTTGTTAGTGTTTGTGTGTGTTTGTGTGTGTGTGTGTGTGTGTGTGTGTGTGTGTGTGTGTGTGTGTGTGTGTGTGTGTGTGTGTGTGTGTGTGTGTGTGTGTGTGTGTGTGTGTGTGTGTGTGTGTGTGTGTGTGTGTGTGTGTGTGTGTGTGTGTGTGTGTGTGTGTGTGTGTGTGTGTGTGTGTGTGTGTGTGTGTGTGTGTGTGTGTGTGTGTGTGTGTGTGTGTGTGTGTGTGTGTGTGTGATTGTCTGTATGTGTGAGTTAAAATGAATATAAAAATTACTACTTACTCGGCCTCTACTTGAAACTGGCCATTAGTAGAGTTCATTGTGACAGAAATTCCTTTAACAGAAGACAAGTAACTGATCAGATCTGGATATCCGAACTCTTTAAAAGGAATTCTAGTTCTTCTTTCTTCAAAAAAGCGCCCTGAAAATATACAGCCTTGATTAATATATGGAAAGCACTTTATGCTATAATTTATACTTTTATAATAACTTAAAAATGCTATAGTTTCCTAAGGGAAAAAATTAATAATAAAATATACATATTATTACATAATTGGAACAAAAAAAAGCTATATTCATTAGTTTTTTTTTCCGTCATTTAATATGAATAAACAAGTTATCATACTTTGCACTACTCGAACAGACAAGGCAAGGCGCAGAACAAAAATCTGATGTGCAATCACTGTCAGCAACTCCCAGTCAAGCATATCCTTTCTGGTAAAGTATTGCGCTCTTGGAGGAGATGGTGGGAGTCCTGGCATTATGATATCTGTAACTTTATAGAATTTTACAATCCAAGGAATATTATATATATCATGTATTTTAATTAAACACCATTTTCAATTCGCAATTCTCAATTTGATCAATCTATTTATGCTGTTCAGTAATTTTTTAGACTATTAACTGATTTTAAAGCCATATGGTCATATTAAAGTGGGTATTAAGTCATGAAATATGAATGCTGAGATTAAATGTATTGCAATGTGCTTTTCTTCAGATGATTTTCAATATCCATATTTTCTCATATGGGTGTGTAAGCTTATTATGCTACCCAATTGAATGTATATTCAAAATAAATGGGCAATAGGAAAAATAAAAGTGGGATGACAACCTTGTAAATTAAGAAAAAAATCTAAAAAGCTAAACTTATACTAATTATTTTCATAAGTTTCCCAATTTTAAAGATTATTTTCTTAAGACTTTTATCTAAGAACATGTTTAGAAATTGTATTATAGGATTACAATAGTTTAAATTAAAAAAAGAAGTTCGGCCTATGTTTCATTTAAAAATGAAATGGAATGAAAATAGAAACCTGTGAAAATGTATGATGGTTTTCAAGCACTGAGTGCAACAATATATTAAAATTTAGAACAATGAAATGTTGCATTTATAATTTGTTCAGCTTACAATCTAAAACAAATATTCCACAATAAAAGGTAGCAAAATATACTTACTAAACGGTCCACGCCCAACAAGTGATCCAGCAATTTCTTGAGCAATATGGCGACATCAGTTATCAAGAGTGCCTCAATAATATTCTCTATTCATACCAATATCTACGCACATATCTTTCTTTCTCCAATAGTGCATAGTTAACATAAATGGTAAAATTATGTTTCATAAATATTTTCTTGTTTATTTTGAAGATATAATACTAATATTTATATTATTAAAACAGTATTGTTTGTTTTGAGCTCATGTGAATATTAGAAAAATTTCAAATGCTATTGTTCTAATATATTCATATTTTAGTATATAGTGTAGGATACAAAATTAATTATTAAAATGGCTTTGTGTTGGTAGAAAGGAAGGTCATAGTAGCTTGTATTGTTATAAACACTTTTTTTAAGTAATTCAATATTTATTTACTTTAGCTGCATAATAAAATTCATTTAATACTACATAGTATTTTTGTTTTATTTATTTGAATCGAAAAATAATAATAGAAACATAATATGAAGTCACAAAACATATTTTTTTCATATGTACTGTAATGAAAACCTTCATTTGTAAAACCTATAAACTGCAGTTACAAGCTCCAGGAGCCAATCGAGTGAGAGGCTTAGTAAGCCAGAGTTAATTATTAAAAAAGAAAAAAAATTTTTTTGGTGTAGAATAAATAGCATGGAACTTGATAGTATAAGTAGAAGAAACATGATATGTGACAGCATTGACAATCAATTATGTTGTTTTTTCCAACATATATACACATTTTAGATTTAATAGCTGCTAGACAAGAGCTTAAAGGCTTTATATGATTTAAATGATAACTCATTAACTTAACAGAAAATTGTTTTTTGAACAACCCTAGTTTTAATGAATTATATTAAATCAGTTTTATGTTGCTACATCTCATGAAGGTACAGTTTATGACCATATTGATACTTTTTATAGATGGAATAAATTTCTTGATAGTCTACAAATCAAGAAATTATTTCCTCTGTAATACATGTTTCCTTATTGGTAATTAATAATTTATTGTTAGTAAGCTCATACAAAAATGACTTATGGCTGGAGAATAGAATAATATGTATGAAGTAGTCAGAAATATATATTATAAATGTTACATTTATTAGGTTTTAATGTCCTTACGCCTGCTATAAGTAGGGCTATTCCACATGGGCAACATATAGGATGCGGCTTCACGCACAGTCTTCCCATCAAAGGAACAAGAAAATATGTCTCCTTGCCGCATGCTAAAAATTGACGTTGTTGCTTGTCGATTAAGCCATCTTTTATACATTTTTTTGGTTTATGATAGGTAAAGAAGATAGTAAATTGTTTATAATGAATTTATTGTAAATTGTTTATAGTGAAGAATGTTTTAGTAAAATTCTCTCTCAATTTTTATTAGCTTTACATACAACATGATTCGAGAATCATTCCCCATCTTCAGGCTAACTATTATTGTCGTTTCGAATGTAAAGTTTTAAAGTTAAGGGACAATAAAAAGGTATATTACATATACCTGACAATAATAATATAGTTACCAATATTCAAGGCCAAAAGTATTTTTATTATTTTCATTATAATCGTATATTTTTTATGTATGAAATGTTTTTTTATTAAACTTCAACTAACATAGAAATAAATAGTAGAAAGTACATTTAGTTTATTTATAATCCGTATTACAATATTAAAAAATTAGATACTGCCCAAACAAAATAATAATTTTAATTCATTTAAATACATCAGAGTATTATCATAGCTATAGAAGTGTGGCCATTACACTCTTCCTGCGTCTATTTCGCGAAACTCAAGCGCTGGCGTCGCTACTTAAGCCATCTCAGCCTTGCTGTTGGTATCATCAATGTGTCAACAACATTATTTTTGTCAATTTTTCTTCCTTTTTTGGTATTGCAGCTTTAAAAATTAATTTTTTTAATTAATTGTAATGCCAACGACTTGTGTGGTGGCCGGTTGCCGTAGTGGATACCGTCGTTTAGTTGAAGGACAGATTAAAGAAAAAATACATTTTTTTTTAACCCTTTGCCTGGTTACTACGTTTTCACACAATGGGAAAGATTAACTCACCGTTTTAATTTCTCTCTAAAAAAGCACCACAAGTTTTGCGACCTTCATTTTGATGAATCTGATTTTGTAAAAGTGTCAGCTTTTACAATTAATGGACAACATATCGAATTTTCTTGGCAAAATTGGTCACTAAAAAAGGGAGTAGTACCTCATGTTTTCCCCAATTTATCAAAATATTTAACAAAAATTACACCAAAATCTTGAAAATCGAGGGAATTATCAACATCCACCACCATTAAAAATGCCTCGACCGACGTCAATAATAATTGTGCTCCCTCAACTTCAGATATCACTGAAATTCAAATTGACCCTCTCCAACGGCACAATAGTATATTAAAAATTCAAATAAAAAATTAAAACAAAAATTAGACAGCAATAAGATAACCCTCAAAAGAGCAAAATTAAAAATTTGGAGTTTCAAATTAATAAAAAGTCCACTCATTATATTGATATTTCCAACTTTATGAAGAAAGAAAAAGAAATAATTTAAACCATAAAACAGAAACATCATAAAAGCAAACAGGGAATCAGGTACTGTAATGGTTGCATCATGGAATGTCTCCTTTCAAGAATAAAATCTCCAAAATGGTACAGACATGTCCTAACTCATGATTTACTTCCACATCCATCAGAGAGCCACCTCAGGAGCATAACGAAAGGTTTGAAATGCTTTTACGGAATAAATAAAATTGCAATCCAAAGTATTTCAGAAAATTTTACAGGTTTGCTTAGGGATGATTATTTTTGACGAAGTAAAATTAACTCAGGAGACTCAGCTTATTGACAAACCTTTTAAAGTCGATGGTAATTTTTGTTGATTTTGGAGTAATGAATCCTGATTCCTAAATATCGGAATATCAGTTTTCACCTCCACCATTTAAGTTTTAAGTGTTCTCTTATTGTTAACGGTTTTGAACTATCGCCATCTTTTTCTTAGGGAGAGGAGTGGGGGGCTATATTTCTAAAAAAATAAAAGTTTTAAAATTGCAAATCATGCCTTACTTTTTATGTTTGTTCCATTGGTAAAAAGTTGGGTACAACCAATTGCTGTATATGCATCATATAATTCAACTCCTGGGGATATAATTGCAAAAAATTTAATAGAAATAATAATAACAATGGAGAATGTTAACATTAGAATCATCGGAGTCATCTCTGATGGATGTCAGTCAAGTAAATCATTATGGTCAATAATGGGCATATCAGGAAATCCAAGTTATGTTAACTGCAGCATTGAAAATCCAGCAGATCCTGAAAGAGGGATATGTTTTTTGGTTTTTTTTTTGTGATGCAGTTCATATCTTTAAATGTATTAGAAACTTTTTCCTTAATAAAGGAACGTTATTGTATGATAATGAGACAATTGATTACAATTTTTATAAAAATGTTTATGAAATTGACGATGCTCCTACAAAAACTGGCCTGCATGTATGCCCAAAGTTGACTAATGGTCATATTAATCCTACTTGCTTCCAAAGAATGAATGTTCGAATGACATTCCAGTTATTTAGCTGCAGTATGGCAGATGGAATAAATTTCTATAGAAATATTGAACCAAAATTATTTGCCCACAGTGAACAAACTCAAAAATTTAATAGAGACATTAATAATTTAATTGACATTATGAACGCTAAAATTCCTGAGCAAGGATTAAGATCAGACTCAAATAAAATGCATTTACTGGAAGAATTTTTTGATAAAAGTACTAGAAAACATCTAGTAAATATATTTGCTTCAACTCGAACTTTAGAATCACTCAGAGTAACATTAAAGAGCACTATTGAGATATCTAAATATTTATTTCATCAAGGTTTAAAATATGTTCTCACTGCGAGATTTAATCAAGATCCTTTGGAAAGGCATTTTGGAATATTAAGGTCCTTGAGTTCTGATTAACACCCATCCACTATAGACTTCATGCATTTGCATATGCAACAGTATATATGTCCCTACAAAGAATGTACTTAATCAAAGTGCAAATGTGTCAAATGATGTAGATGCTCCACTCCCAGATTTTGTTAAGAGAATGAGAGTTTTAAGTAAAGAGACCGAAATAGCCAATAAAAAGCTCAAGAGTGATGTTGAGGAAAAAAATAAAACATAAGCTTGACATTATCCTACAAAATGAGCAAAATTTAGATCTAAATGATTTGATGATATGGAAACTGAGGTGATTGGGGAGGAATTTGCAATTTTATATTATATTTGTGGCTCTGTCATTTAAAACCTTGGGGAGTTTGTTTCATGCATTGAAAAATTGTGTTCTCCAGTTGCTTTGCCTGGTGTTTCACAGCTGACTTGCTTGATGGATTACTCAAAAAAAGAAGATATATTGTATTTATTCCACCCTTCAAAAGGTTTTTTAAATTTAGTACTAAGAATAGAATACCTAGTAAATAATCAGTTAAAACAATAAATGTGGAGTGATATATTTATCAATTTCTTAGACGATTTGACAATGATATTTGTTCCATCTAATTGTGGTTGTTCTTTAGAGCATATTTTTGAAAACATACCAACAATTTTATTTTATTATTTGATATGCAGATTTTTATTTCTATTTGAAAACGTTTAAAAAAAAATTAAAATCTACAAATCAAAGTTTTCCAGAAAAAAAGCAAAATTACTTTGATAATCTTTAAATGCATAATAAGTAATATCTATTCTTTTGGGTTATGGAGTATTTAGTCAAAAATACTTTGGTAGGTAACAAATATTTTTTATTTAGATATTTCAAACTTTATTTTTTTAAACATTAAATTTTATCAACAGATTGCAAGTTGAAAGCCAGATCACTTAAATTTTAAACATCTGAAACTTGAAAAAATTATCATAAAAGTGGATAGAACTATGATGAACCAGTGAAAATGTTTAAATAAAATATTAAAGAAGACCAACATTCAGGTGAACTTGAGGTAATAAATATAAATAACAGTTCAGTTTTACTAAAATCTTATGCTTCTGGTAGAAGCTTGGCCTCTAAATGTAAACTAGCGCGCCTAGCGGCAGTCTAGGTGGAACTAACGGAGTGATCACACTTTCCCTACGCTAATAATACGCTATGGTAGTATTATAACATCATTATAAGAGGATCAGTGTATTCAGAGTTATTGTGAGTAAAATTAATAAAAATTAACCGAGAATATTGCTAAAAATTGAAAGACTAGTTCAATCACAAATCTCCAATTTCCTAGAAGACTCTCATCTCCTTAATCCGTTCCAATGTAGGTTCCGACCTGGTTATTCAACTTAGACAGCCTTAACAAAAATTACTAATGACATACATACTGTTCTTGACGAACGAAAAGTAACTGTCCTTATCCTTCTAGACTTTACTAAAGCCTTTGACACCCTTGACCATTCTATTCTCCTCACGAAACTAAAAGCCCTATCTTTTGCCTCAAGCTCTCTCCTTTGGTTTCATTCCTTCCTCTATAGTTGAACTCAAATAGTATCCATACAAAACCAGCCACTTTCCTCTCCACTTTCGTTGACATCAGGGGTAGCCCAAGGTTCCAGTGTCTCTCCTACCCTCTTTTGTGCCTACATAAATGATCTACCAAATTCCATTCACCATTGTTCCTACCATCTATACGCGGATGATTTCCAGATATATCTATCCTTCCATCCCTCTGATTTAATAAAATCATTCTCCCTTATCCAAGAAGACCTTAATAGCATTTGCAAGTGGGCCTCTGATAACAAATTAAAATTAAATGTAGAAAAAAACGCAGGCTATTATCATATGTTCTAATACCCATTTGAAATCCCTTCCCCACCTCCCGATCCTGTCTATGAACTCTCAACCTATTCAATTCCACTCCACAGTCAAAAACCTTGGTATTACCTTCGACTAAACCCTTTCATGGAAACCTCATATCTCCCAAATTTCTCAACGGGTTATATCCATCCTTAAACTATTCCATTCTTCCCAGGACTCCCTTCCGAAACCTACTCGTCAACTCTTGGTTTCTTCCCTTATCCTACCCCATTTTGACTACAGCTGTGTGGCATATGGTGGGTTGACGGCGGAAATCGAGAGTAAACTAAGAAGACTAATGAACTGTTTCGTTAGGTTTATCTTTAGGGTTCCAAAAGCCTCCCACATCTATATACATCTATATACAGAGTTAAAATGGCTTTATCCTTCATCCCGCATAAATAACTTCCTAGCCTCCTTCCTCTATCAAACCATTAATTCTCGGAATCCCTCCTACATCTATAACATCTTCCAGTTCAGATCCTCGGTCTCCTCCCGCGCTACAAGATCATCTGTATACTTCTTCCCATAAGAGTACATCATACAAAAAAAAAAAAAAAAAAAAAAAAAAAAAAAAAAAAAAAAAAAAAAAAATTCTTCCTACAATTATTGTATTTTCATAATTTTTATTGTATCTTTATCTGTTTTTGTTCTTTATTTGTAAAATTGTAAATAGTTAATCAGATTGTTAATTTATTTTATTTCATCTTATGAAAACTAGACTCATTGTATTTATTTATGTATATTATATTATTCTTAGGGGACATCGTCTCAGAATAAAGTTTATTTTCTATTCTAAAAATAATTCGTTATTGTTTTTTATGGTACCAGTCCACAAGCGGGGCTCCAGTCCCTTCATACGCCCAGAACACCTTTTATCGATTCTAACCTTGTTCCGATTTATTTCGATGTTTTAGTTGCTACTTTTAGAGGGGAAAGGTTATAATCCTTCATTTACGGAGAAACTCTAAATCCATATTCAAACTAATAATAACTTCTGTTTCATCTTCTGATATTAAAATGAGAAATAAGAAAATAATTAAATGGAAGTAAGAAAATATCAAAATATAAAAAACTAAATCAATGTTGAATTAATCATCATTTCATCCCCGTTCACTGCTGCGCAGTGGGGGGTCACAATTTGTAGGGTCTGGGCCAGATGTCTTGTTCTTGGGCCAACTCTATTCTCTTGCTCCAGTCCATATCCCGCCTCCTGAACGCCTTTTCAACACTCTCATCCCAAGATATGCGAGGTCTTCCTCTTGGCCTTCTTCCCTCCACGTGAGTTTTGTATGTCTTCCTGACAGTTCTTTCCTGTTTCATCCTAAGGAGTTGACCGAACCTCCTTAGCTTGTGCTCCTGAAGGAAACCTCTTCGAAGCAAACTAAATACTCTGCCAGCTGCACTGATTCTCTGAGAAACTTCCACCTCAATGTAGCCGTTTTCTTTCAGATGAGCACATAGATATTTGAAATTATCAACCTCCTCTAATCTTTCTCCGCTCGATCTTATCATCCTCATTATTCTCCGGGGTTTCTTCCCTATCCTAATACAATTGGTATCCCCGGTTAATCATGTTTATCGTGGCCCATTCCCCTTGAAGAAAATTTATGTTGTATTGGAAGTCTTGGTCGTTGGAGGCTAACAAGACCAGGTCATCCGCGATAGCTAACAGAGAAAATCTTATGGGATGTAAGTTTCTGTGTCCTAACTGACACTGTCTCATTCTTAGTTTAGCTTTCTTTATCGCTTTATTCAGGACTACTACGAAGAGCAGCAGCCTCAAGCTACAACCTTGACGAATACCTGATTTTGTTTCGAACTCCTGTGATATTTGGTTCCTTGTTCTAACAACATTCCTGGTTTTATTATAAAGACTCATCACTGCCAAGGTCGTCCCTCGATCGATGCGTCTGACAGTGCCTGCTCTATATCTTCCTTTCTCAATTTGTCGAAAGCCTTTTGGAGGTTCACAAATCAAACAAAAAGTTATTTGTTCTTTTCGACAGTCTTCTCCGTTAGTCGCCGCATTGTGAAGATGAGATGTTGCGTGCTTGAAGCCTTATTATTCTTCTCCGAGCTGACTATCGACCACTGTTCTTATTCTTGTCTCCAGTATACTGAGAAGTGATATTCCACGGTGGTTGCCACACTCTCGATTGGGCCTTCTTATAAATAGGAATGAATCTTATAAACAGAAATTTATCTTGTAATTGTATAAACGAGATAGATATATTCTTCAAACACATGTGCCAACAAAGGGGTTGTTCTAGCATTTCAAAAAAAATGTTACCGGTCAGTGGGACCGCCGGTAGAAGCAAATCTTCATAGCGAAAGAACTGATACTAAAACTTTCAGCGGCATTCCACTATTTCAGTTTTTATATTTTTCATTTCAGTGTGATACATGCATTCCTGACAATTTACGAAGTACTCTATTTTATTCATTAAAACAATAGTTGATAAATATGGTTTTTGTGCCTAAAAGTACACTAATTGATAAAAAAATGTATAATGAAAAATTCACTACAAAAGAATGAATAATCTTCAAACACCTTTTAAATGAATATATGTATATGTATATGTATATGTATGTATATATATAAAGTGTTTTGAGCAGTATTGGGTTTGCAGTGTTTTTTTGAAGTACGTGCAATAAAATATCACATACACATATTGCCTGTTGATTTTGCATAGTAAACTTTATGATAATATATAAAAAGTACTTACTGATTAGATGGTGTATCATCTCGTTTTCGTTTATTATGTTTGCACCTTGGGCAACTCATATCCACAGAACTCGATTTAAAACATGTACACTGATCCAATTCAAATCGTTGACGCCTTTGGAGAATATTGCGAGGCCTCTCAGAGAATTCGTAACACTTTGGTAGTTGTTCCCGATAATATAGAGCCATACAAATATTAAAAAGCAAATAATATCGGCCGAGTTTACGTAGATATAGAGGCATTGGGGAGTAGGGCTTGCCCCACTCCACCAACTCAGATCGCTCTACTAAACGTCGTCTTTATTTAATAAATAAACTCATTTAAAGTGATGGTGCTGTGTTTGTCCAGCAAGTCCATTATCTGAAAAGATGATAAACCTGCTTTGGCCTGTATTTAGTGCCAAATATTATACCACGTAAAAGAGGGCGAAATATCACAGCCGAAAACAAAGCAATGACAATGCCCCCAATGTGAATCATCGGCCATTACACGCAGTATATCGCAGTTCCAAGTAAGAATATGGAAGAGAATATAATTGCTATACTGTGCGAGATTGGTAAAGTGACCGAAGACATTAAAGAAATAATAAGCACTGTTGACAAGCAGGCAGACACAAATCATTAGAAGAGCGGGCCAAAATACAGGAAGAGCTGATCGAAAAATTATTAACAGAAAAAAATAATTTAAAAGGAGTGATCAAATAATTAAAGATTAGGCTTAATCAAACCGAGCAGACTCAGCTCTTGAATTCCCTTGAAATAACAGGCGTTCCAATGAAATCAACAGAGGGCGTAGTTTGTTTCATCGGTGCGGCCTTGGGTATTAAGCGCAGCGCTGAAGACCTGGATCTTGTTGAAAAGAAAAGAAAAAGAAAAAGGGGTTCACGGCCACCTTCTACCGTAGTTCGCTTTGTCCGCAAGATGACCACAGACGAGTCTTTTCGCTTTCGTAAAGTCAAAAGAGACTTCAGTACTAGACACCTCGACTGGGAATCGGACGATAAAATATATGTCGGCGAGGAAACGGCCTCTGGTAACAGGCAGCTTTATTGGCTAGCAAGGCAGAAGAAGGCGGCTGGCAAAGTATGTTTGGTTTGCGCGAGGAAGGGTGCTTTGCCGCCGTGACGATAGCAAACGTTTGATAATCATCAACAAAGATGTGCTGGAAACATTCAATTAACGATTAATTGACTGTTGCCTCAAAAAACCAGTTGTTTATTTGCATTTATTCTTTTTTACTTTTTCGGATTTGATAAAGATGTATACATTTTATATTTGCTCTCATTTCTTTTATGAATAATAATATTTTCTTTAAATTACAGATATATTAATAATATTTTTTGTTTTATCATATTTCAATTATTATTATATGATAAGATCACTTTGGCAGGTTTCGTTTATTTTATATTTTGAAAGACATCGATGTTCATGATATCGAAAAACAAAACATCGATGTCATTCGATACATCGACCAATAGACAGCGATGTTATTTTATATATCATGCAAGCAAGGTTGTTAAGATCACCATTAATTATCTTCAGTAATATAATTGATATTAGTTACATTAGCGCCAATGAAACTTGTTTTAAAACAATGATGTTTTTCATTTTTATATTAAGCAAGATTATTAAGTTAACAATTAAAGTTGTCTGAAAATATAAGTGATTCTTATATCTATTAGAATACATATCTCGGGATGACACTGGACGCAAAACTCCGCTGGAAAGAACACGTTAAAAAAAAACTAATACAACTCAATTTGAGTTATCAAAAGTTGTATTGGCTCCTAGGCAGACAATCCAAACTGTCAGTAAACAATAAAATACTAATATATAACCAGGTCTTGAAGCCAATCTGGACATATGGAATCCAGCTGTGGGGATGCACGAGGGACTCCAACAGAAAAATAATCCAAAGATTTCAAAATAAAGTGCTAAGGGGCATCGTAAATGCACCTTGGTACATTAGGAACGATGATCTTCACAGAGACCTTCGCATGCCAACCGTGGAGGAGGTAATCCAAAAATACGGCCAGTCGCATCAGGATCGCCTGCGAGACCACGTCAACACCGAGGCCGCCCATCTCCTGGACTTCGATGGACTAGTGAGGAGGCTAAAGAGAAGGAAGCCCCATGACCTAATATAGGGTCTTGTGCTTTACATTCAAAGTTATTGACATTTGAAGATTTTTAATTTTGAAAAATAAAACTATATCTTGTGTATATATGTTTTAATAGTGTATTTTTGTAATTATTGTTAGAAAAAAATTGCTAATAAGCTCGTAAAGAGCTTGATTGTAATATAAATAAATAAATAAAAAAAAAAAAAAAAAGAATACAAATATTAGAGTTAGCTACTAACAAATTTTTATCAGTTAAATAAATGTTAAAGTGTTAAAAACATTGGTGTTTCTCATATTTACTGTAACTAGAGTTATGCCATTTATAGGGTTAACATTTAAACCATTATGAAAACATTGATGTTTCATGTTTGGTCTGAGACTTAGTGTTACCTTTTAAATACTTTGTTAGTTAAATGTAACTAAGGAATTTTTTGAAGGCATGGATGTTTGTGATGATTACCATGTGTATTTGTTTGTTTGTTTGGGTTTATAGGCATAAAACCCTAAGGTCATCAATGCCTGCGTAATTTTGATTAATTCTATTTATAATTTGGTCCGAAATGGGTGCTGCGGATGGAGGCGCGCCCCAAGGAGAGACGAGTCGCACCCGCCGAGAAGGAGAAACGCCACGGCTTGCTTATCTGTGTATATATATATATATATATATATATATATATATATATATATATATATATATATATATATATATGTAATTTTTCTTGATATACTCATTATTATATATATATTTTTATTTTTTGAAGAGAAAAGATTTGATCCCGACCGGGTCAAATCTTTTCTCTTCAAAAAATAAAATAATATATATATATATATATATATATATATATATATATATATATATATATATACATTTTTTTTTTTTTTTTTTAATATACAAAGCTCATTTTGGGAATGTAGATAAAAACCATTTACATTTATTCTATATGGAAAAGTCCACATCCCCACGAGGTTGGAAGCAAAACAAGCCCAAGCAGCCGTGTCGCGCTCCCCGCCAAGCGGGACCGATCCGCCCCAACCCCAGGTAGTCCTCGCCCCCAGCCACAGCCCCACAGGACCCCTGAGAAAATTGATTAAAAGAATAAATATTATATGTTATATAATATGTTAATTTATATAATATATTAAATAAATTAAGATAAAATTTGTTATATTAGTATTATTTTGTTGATGATTAATTAAATATTGTTAAGCAGATCATTTTCTTTTAAGAAATTAAAAACTGTTTTGGCTTTAGATATATCATTTCCGAGGGTGTCCGAAATGTTAGTTGAAAGTCCTATTCTAGTTAATTTCGCGAGATAGAAAGCACATTCCTGAAATATGTTTCACAGTAAGGGAGCCATTGCAATGTTGCCACCTTGGCGGTGGCTGCTTCGTTATTAGATGTAAGTGGGTCAGCCTCGTATGGCCGATCCTCAATCTAGCCATAGCTACCTCCTCCCTACGATTCTGATGACTCGATGAGATCCATGGCTTTACTAATTTTTTAATTTCCTTTAACTTGCTTGGTGGACTTTCATTCCACATATTTTGCCAATTTTGGATAATTTTATTTTTGAGGGGATGGCTCATTTCTTGTGGTGTTAAAATAGCCACGCCACGACCAGGGAGGGTAAGTGCTTGTTTCGCAGCTATGTCTGCGAGTTCATTGCCAATAATTCCTGTGTGACTCGGAATCCAGATGAAGTAGACCAACTTTCCCATTTTTTCCAATATATTGAGGTAGTAATGGATTTTTTGAATAATCGGATGTTTGGGGTACATGTTGTTGATGCCTTTTAATGAGCTTAACGAATCCGTAACAATTGCGGTGATGTTTTGATCTATTGACATGGAGAAGTGGAGTGCTGATGATATTGCATGGAACTCGGCCGTAAATATATTGCATAGTTTGTGTAGTTTTATTTTATGAGTGGAGTTATGGGTAACAAAAGAAGATGCGGTTGAGCAGTCGGATTTAGATCCCTCAGTATAAATTTCGAAAGGTTTTGGTATGCTTTGAAGGAGACAGAAAAATTCAGATTTGTATACAGAAGGAGGGGTATTATTTTTAGGAAGTCTGGTTAAATGAAGCAGTGTTTTAGGAGGTTTGTTTGTCCATGGAGGGTTATGAACTTCTTGTTTATATATTGGTATTTCTTGTAGGAATTCGATAGCTGACTTTACTCTTTCTGAAAAAGGAAGTGTTGCGTTTGGCTTTTTTAAAGAATAATTTAGCGAATTTTGATTTAAAAATGTATTTATGTGCTGGGTGTTCGGGATAAGGTAGGATTTTGGAGCTATAATTAACTGCTAACTTTTTTCTTCTGAACAATAGTGGGGGTATCCCTGATTCACAGCATAAACTAAGAATGGGACTAGTTCGAAACGCTCCCGTCGATAAACGAATTCCAGCATGGTGGATGGAATCGATTTTATTTAGTATTTGGAGTCGGGCAGAACCATAAATAAAACAACCCTAGTCCAATTTGGAGCATATTATAGCTCGATAGATTTGTATTAATGAGTGCCTGTCGGAACCCCACGAGGTGCCGTTCAGAGAAGATGATATTTTAATATTTTGAGTCTTTTTGTGGATGATGATTTTAGAGTGGATATGTGTGACTCCCAAGTTAGTCTGCGGTCAAATATCATGCCCAAAAAATCTGTGATTGTTTGTGTAGGGAATTATGGAGTTTCCTAATCGGAGTTCAGGAGAGGGAGGAGTGTTTCTTTTACGCGTAAAGTGCAAGCAATTAGATTTTTCGGAGCAGAATTGTAGGCCAACGGATAAAGACCAGCAGTGCTGCCTATTTATGGCTTCGTGTAATTTTGTTTGTATATTGTAGATGTTTTCTGATCGACACATTATAGACAGGTCCTCAGCGAACAATAGGGGTTTGACACCTCTCGGTAAATTTAGTCCCAGGTCGTTTATTGCTAGGCAAAACAAAGTTGGGCTAAGGACACAACCTTGAGGAACACCTTTGCCTTGTTTATGCATATCTGAAAGTTCGCATCCTATCCTGACTCTAAAGTGGCGATTTGATAGAAATTGTTGAATATATGCGAAAAAATGTCCTCTGATTCCAATGGATGATAGTTTATTTAGAATAAATTTGTGATTGATGTTATCAAACGCCTTTTTAAAATCAAAGAATATAGCAATCATATGCTGAGAATTGAGAAATGAATATTGGGCTTCGGCTTCCAATGTTACCAGGTGATCTACAGTGGATCTTCCCTTACGGAAACCGGACTGAAATGGTTGAAGTAAATTGTTATTTTCTATGACCCACATTAATCTTTTATTCACCATGCGCTCCATAATCTTACTGAGGCAACTTGTAAGAAATATAGGGCGATAGCTGATTGGGATACTTTTATCTTTTCCAGTTTTTAGAATAGGAACTATTATTGAATTGCGCCAGGATTTTGGAAAGTGTCCCGTTCGCCAAACATGATTATAGAATTCAAGTAACCATTTTTGAGTATCAGCAGATAGGTTTTTGACCATATCATAATGGATTTGGTCCGGACCAGGCGTTGTTCCTTTAACAGTATTTAGGATATTTTTGAATTCCCACATTGAGAAGGGGATGTATAATATTCTGTTTCAAAATTTTCTATGAAGTTTGTTTCTATTTCATCGGTACTGTTGCTATTGTCTTCAGTTTTGTAAGTTTCGTCATAGAAATCGGCGAATATGTTTGATACAATTAGGGGATCGTCAGATAATTGGCCTTTTGTCAATATGGTTTATTGTGTGGAAGATTGATTTTTGGTGAGTTTACGGACTTTATTCCATATATCAGCTGATGTAGCAGAGGAATTTATAGAGCTTGTAAATTTCTCTCCATGAATCTGATTTACATGAATTGAACAATTTTCTGCAAATAGCTCGCTGTTTTTTGTATTCCGTCATGTTTTCGGACGTCATTGATTTTTGAAATTTTTTAAGGGCCTTACGACGTTCTTTAATTGCCTTTTTGCAAGCATCATTGAACCAGGGAACGAGTGGTCTTTTTGGAGAGCCTGAGGTCATAGGTATAGACACTGTAGCTGCTTGTATAATTTTATTTGTGATAATTTCGCACCCTATGTCGATGCTCATTTCGGATGGATGGTTTTGAGGTGGTGTGATCAAGGAGTTAAAAAGATTCCAATCTGCTCTGTCTAGTACCCGTCTAGGTTTGGTGTGAGTGGGGTTTATATTTATGAATTTCATAAGCAAAGGGAAGTGGTCCCTACCACATAGGTCTGGTGAAACTGTCGAGTTTATTATATTGTAAAGGCTAGGGCTGCAAAGGGAAAGGTCAATTGAGGACCTATAGCTGGAGCTAAGGAACGTAGGTTCGCCGGTGTTAAGTAGGAGAAGATTTGAATGATCTAAAAAGCTTTCTATTACTTTACCCCGAACGTTAATACCCTGTGAACCCCATAAGGGATTGTGGCCATTAAAATCTCCAACAAAAAGAACAGGTGTGGCAGTTGTTTGTATATGTCTAGTAGGCTTTTTGTATCTATTGTACGGTCCTGTGATAAATAAAGATTGCAAATGTCAAGTTGAAGCGAAGGTGAACGGAGACTGCTACAGTCTGGAGGTGGGAGTTTAATGGTATTTGTTTGGAGTATACAGATTTGTTTACCGCTATTAAAACCCCATGATGATTATTGTTTGAGCTTGAAGTATCATTTCTATAGATTTGAAAGGTTTTTAAATTGAATTTGTCATTTTTTGAGAGATGAGTCTCTTGGAGGGCTAGGCAGAATGGGTCTTTATCACGAATAAGTACCTTCAGGTCATTGAAATGAGTCTTTAAGCCGTTACAATTCCATTGAACTAGGGTCATAAAGGATTATTGTAATGGAATAGAAATATATAAATAAATAAATATAAAATAAAATAGTTTTGTATAACCCATTGTAGCAGAATATGTATATAATCCACCAATAACCACAATAATGTGGTACATAGATAGGTAATACAGAATTGAAAAGACGTAATGAGATACAGTATTGACAAGAGATGGAAAATAAAAAATAAATAAAAAAGGATTACAGACTTGAAAAGCCAAAGGAAAAGAGAAGAACAAAGATAAAATAAGGAAAAAATTAAGAATAAATAAATAAAATAAATTTAAAAAAATAAATAAATAAAAAATTAAATTAAAAAAAAGATTAAAAAAAAAATTAAAATTCTTAAATCCGTAAAACACATAAAAATATAATTTATATAGTACTTCCATTGTAGTGATACAACTGGCCTAGTGATAAGAAGTAAGAACTTGAAAATGATAAAATGATTGTAAAAGCAGATAGGAACAGTAATATAATAAATAAAAGGAATACTTACGTGTATGACACATATATATGTACGTGGCAGTGATAACAACAATCTGATATTTACCAACATTATAAGGAGAAAAGAGATAAATGAATAAATAAAGGCACAAATATATAGTTTTAAACAGGTAATAATAATTACAAGACTATTTAATTTAGGATTAGGAAATTTTATATATATTTTATTTGCATAATTAATTAATTTCATAAGAGGTTTTATAAAATTAAGAGAGTATATATTTGGGATTGGAAAACTGCAGTAGATGGAGTTTATTGTATTAACTGAATGTGAAATATTAAATGGCAGAAAGTAAATATTTATAGTATTATCTATGTTTACGTTGCATAACTGAATGAATAATATTATTCTGAATGTTATAGAGAGATTATTGTTGTTATTTCTATCGTAGGAATATATAATATGATACCGGATGTTATAAATTTTATAATTATTGTTTGTCATGTAGGTTATCAGTGTTAGTAAATTGTTTAGTTTTTTTTCAGTTTCTTTAGTCTTTGATTCTCTTTTTGTATTCCGTTTATTAATTACTTTTTTAAACCCCTGATTATCGACCAACTGGCCCGTATCTTCGATAGACATGGGTGAAGTGGGTGCGTTATCAGGAATTGAGGGTGCGTTATCACCTTGATCTCTGGAGGTTGACGGAGTGGGGGGTAGAGACAAGGATGGTGGGGGAGAGGGGGTGGCAGTCCCTGCCGAGCAGCTTCGTGTTTTAGGACGAAGTGGATTAGTTGGAATAGGAATGGGAGGGGGTTGGATTGGAGATGGTGGGGGAAGGGGGGCAGGGAGAGGGAGTGGGGTGATGCTATGTTTTTCTGGTATTGTTTTATTATTTAAATTTGGCTTAATAGCACTTTGATTATTAGCCTTGATCGAAGCCTGTACAAGGCTAACCTGTGGGATAGTGAACTCAAAGTCCACTTGAACTCCTATTTCTTTTTTCTCAGTTGTTTTTAGAATTTCAGAAAAGATTTTTGAAACATGCTAGGGTTTCTACTTTTGATAATTTTTTTGGCTTCCGTATATGAGGTTTTATTGTTTACTTGGATCGCCTTAATTTCTTTTTGAAGTTTAAAAACGGGACAATTCCTATCTAAGGCATTGTGGCCCCCTTTACAATTTGAGCATTTAGTATCGTTTTCACATTTAGAGTTATTTGGGTGTTGTTTTTCACCACAATTAGAGCAAATTGATATTTTTTTACAATCCTTAGTTGGATGAGAAAACCCTAAGTAGGGTTATAGCATCGCATCGGATTCGGAATGTATTGTTTTACGTCTACTGTGAGAAATCCTATTTTAATTTCTTCGGGGGGTTTTGGTGTATTAAATGATAAAATATACGTATGGGTATATATTTCATTTCCGTTTTTT
Source organism: Euschistus heros (assembly GCA_003667255.2). Taxonomy (NCBI): domain Eukaryota; kingdom Metazoa; phylum Arthropoda; class Insecta; order Hemiptera; family Pentatomidae; genus Euschistus; species Euschistus heros. The sequence goes on from RCWM02000013.1 coordinate 1,977,099, forward strand.
TTTATTTTTATTCTTGTAACATCGGTCACGATATTTTTTAGTTCTTCTTTTATTTCTTCGATAGTGGCAAATTGTAAGTCGTAACATCTAATTACGCCCTTCGAATAGTTCAGTGATCTATGAGGACTAGCTTCGACTTGAAATTGTCCACCGAAATTATTGATTGCTAATAATGCATCACCTTGTTTTGCATTGACTGTTTCTATGAGCAAATTTCCGTCTTTAAGTTTTTTAATATTTTTTGTAGTACCTACCGTATTTGTCATGAATTTGTTAATAAAAAAAGGTGATACATTTTTAAAGTTTCCCTCGTCTTTTCTTATTAAAACTATATATGTTGGGGTAATTTTTTGGTTTGTAAAAATGGGGAGTATTATCTATAGGCGATTTCATGCTCCCTCTTTTTCTACGCTTTACATTGGGACTTGGTGGGTCAGTTCCATTCATTGTTTAATTTTAAAATTATTTATATAAAAAAAATAATAATAATAAATGAAATAATTATTTATAAAAAAAAAGTATAATAAATCAAATGATATTTTATTAAATAATTAATGAAATGTAATAGAAATAGATGGTTTCAGCTTATCTGTTCTGGTGATCCTCGGAGCTCTGCTCTCTTCCGAGTCCAAACAAACACTGTGTACCATGTGTATTAAGTAAAACGAAAACATCGATGTTTTCTAACAACTCATTAAACACTAATTTAACTAACATAAATTGTTTAAAAGGTAACCATAACATTAACATCGAACCTGAGAAATTACTGTAAATTTGCATTGAAAGAGTTCAAGAATGGATTTCTAAGATTAAGATAGTTTTAACAAGGAAAGGGCTATGACATTAGATTGTCAACTATGTGACATGCAGCCGTTGGCAGCAGGCAGAGCCTCAAAACCTAGTGGTCATCCTTAATCTTTCATACTATAATTAATTTAAATAATTGGTAAATGGATTAGGCACAGTATTAGTGTTTTGGGAATTCCTATGGAAGGTGATAGGTGCTATGGCTTTGAGTTTATAGAACCAACAGACGAAGATAAGGTCAATTAAGTGATCCAAAAAAAAATAATAAATAATAATAAAAAATATTAGACCTCCAGGACCAGACAACATAATGACACAACTACTTAAGCCTGGTGGAAATAATTTACTGAAAGTTATTAAGATATTTATTAGATAATTAAAACTATCCCAGAGGTATTGTACTCAGGTACTCCAGACACCCACTCTTTAAAAAGAGAGATCTAACCAATTGTGATAATTTTCATGGCGTGACTCTATTGAACTACTCATACTAGCTCCTATCTAATAGTGCGTATCACAGAATACTTCCATTTGCAGAAAGAGAAATAAGAGTGAACCAATGTGATTTTATGAGAGGGTGGTTAGACCACATATTAGGTTCAGGCCTTACTAGAAAGAATGCTTGAATATAACACCACACAACACCTTTTTGTATACTTGGTACTGCTTATAACATTTTTTTTAGAGAGAGAGGTTGTACCAGGCTGTGGAAGAAATGAACATCCTACATAAATAGACCTTATAGTCATTAGACATCTTACAGAACTATTGATGATAGGATCAAGGTGTCCAGTAATACAGATAGACATGTCAGACATTACTGATAAAAATGGCTCTTGTGTAAAAAAAAATAAATTAAGCCTAGCTCTAAAGGTGGTTGGTTATAAGGGGCTCCAAATAAGGATTTTAGTAGCACTGGTTAAAAAAGAAATACATAGACAGGTAGGCATGCATACATGCACACAAATAAATTTATACATATATACCTAATTGAGATTAGTGGGTCCAGAGTTTAAATTAAAGTGAAAGGTAACTATACAAAAAAAAAAAAATTTTTTCTTTTTAAATCTGATAATTATTTAATATTAAAAATAGAAGAAAAAAAAATTACATATATAAGGTATATTTTACAAAAAGCAATTTAATCTCTCTCCCATCATTATTTATTAAAAATTATTATTATCAACATGATTATCTAAAGTTTGCGACGTTTCATGGCTATTGCCACATTTTCAAGCCAGTGTCCAATAATATATAGATCCATCTGATTGAACCAATAAAACTTTTAACGACTAAAAAAGTCTTGTCACTGGTATCATGTCACTTTTCTTAAATAACGAAAAAACTCTATTTGAACTTTAATATGGATCACATTACTACATACATTTATCACTGTCTCTTACTGTATATTAAAGTTCAAATAGAGTTTTTTCGTTATTTAAGAAAAGTGACATGATACCAGTGACAAGACTTTTTTAGTCGTTAAAAGATTTTATTGGTTCAATCAGATGGATCTATATATTATTGGACACTGGCTTGAAAATGTGGCAATAGCCATAAAACGTCGCAAACTTTAGATAATCATGTTTATATTATATGATTTTTAATAAATAATGATGGGAGATTAAATTGCTTTTTGTAAAATACACCTTATAACTAAATTCTCCTTTGTTAGTATATATTGTATAGTATAATTACATATATGTTTCATAATTAGTTATAAATGACTGATCAGGAATGACAAATACTACTACATTTTTACAATTTTCATGATGGTGTATTAGCTGTAAATTGTTTCATTATTTTTGGTATTACAAATGCTATAAATGATAATAAAGTCAATTTTAAAAATGTTTCCCATGTGAAGACATCGTTAATAGAAGAGAAAGAAGAAAGCATTGCTCCAGACTGTACACAAACATAATTGTAGGGTATTAGACCTGAAAAAGAATAAAAATTAATGAAATAAAAAATGATTATTTATTTTTATTTACTTTCACTATCAGTCCATTACTGGAGGAGATTTTAATAACATACTTAGCAATAAAAAATCTTTGTTCATTCTTCCTTATTTCCTTTCTTTTTCATACAATCACTTATAATTTTAAACAACTTTTACACAGTCTATTTGTCACATTATGACTGCCTCTAGAGTCTTTCTACATCCAGCATCACTTCATCTCTTTTCTAGGCTAACATCATACTGACTCTAGGATCTATTCATACTTGACTCTACCTGGGCCATTACAGATATCCAAAAAATCAGGGATTGCTACCAGCTATCAGTCCTTGCAATATTGTTTAGTCCAAACACTATCCTATTCAAATTTTAAATTTAAAGATCATAACAATACATATTAAGTTTTCAAAGCTAATTTATTTATATAGATTTCAAACACAAAAGCAAGGAAACATGAGCTGTATTATGAATGACCTTTTGCCACTTTTTTGGGGGGAAAAAAACATAATTCCATTACTGAACAAATTTGTATGTACAATGTTCTATGAACCTTCATCATTTATAATATTATATAATGGGGTTGGAATGCCAGAACGAGCTAAGGTGCGTATAATAGATAATCAAATTTAAGCACAGCTGAGTGTGGTAAGCACTGGGATGGTTGACCATCATCCAAGGAAAGCCAAGATGGTCTGGGTTTTCCAGGCAACTACCCCCACTTTTTTTTTAAGAAGTGTGCAAACAATGTGGAGGAAAAAACACGAAGAAAATATTAGGTGCAGTCTAACACCAAAGTGTATAAATTGCAAAGGACAACACAATGTGATTGATCGCAATAGCCCAATTTTCATAATGCAAAAAGAAATTAAATCTATACAAACTTCTTTAAAAGTATCGCTCGCATGAGGTAAAAAAAAAAAAAAAAAAAAAATATATATATATATATATATATATATATATATATATATATATATATATATATATATACACATCAAAAAAAGTTTTGCATCACCCTAATTTTCTTATTTCGCTTGAATATTTTGGAGAAATATTTTTAGGTAGTGAAAGTGCAACTAATACTGATAAAAACCATTATAATTACAAACAGAAAACATCCTTGTAAAAGTACAAAAATTAATAAAATACGAAAAATTCAGAAAAGAGGAAAATGTCACATTGTTATAATATTGCTTAACAAACATTTATCGTTTACCTAGTACTCCGTGTTTCCTCCCTGGGCTCTAATTAGAGCCTGGACTCGAACTGGCATCCGTAAAATAATGTGGTCTATGTCTTCTTGTCGAAAACTCCGCCATTCTTGAATCGCTGCTTCCTCAGTTCTCAGGGTGGTAGGGACGTTCTGGTGACGCTGTACCGCTCGGTGAAGCATGTCCCAGACATCTTCTATGGGATTCATGTCTGGTAACAATGCAGGTCATTCCATTATTTGAATTTCAGGTTCCCTAAGGCACTCAGTGGCGATAAGGGCGAGCATTATCATCCACTAATATGAAGCCATCGCCGTGCCTCCTTGCTGGTGGTCTCACGATAGGTTGTAACACCTCGTTCAAGTAAGAATTAGCAGTCGTGGTCCCTTGGATGTGTATCAGTTCAGTTCTGGACCTGTCAATTACTCCAGCCCAAAACATGATGGAGCCCCAATGCTGCTGGGCTCGATGAGATGGGTACCTCAAGCGACTCGGCCTCCCAGGTACCCTTAATCGGTTACTGTCAGGGACGAGGGCAAGTCTGGTTTTATCAGAAAAAAGAAAATTCCTCCACTGAGGCAACAGCCACTATTCGTGAGCCCTTGCCCACTGAATTCTTAGCCGACGATGGTTCCTACGCGGTGTATGGGTCTTCTTGCTCGAAGATCAATTTCCTGGGGCGATTTTGGACTGTTTGGTCACTTACAGTAGTGCCTGTACCCCGCTGAAGCTGTCGAAGGTAGTCATCTGGAGTAGAAAAGGGCTGTCTTCTGGCAGTTAGCCCAATATAATGGTCCTCATGCCTTGTGGTACAGCGTTGCCTACCACTAAGTGCTCTGTCCTCAACACTTTCGGACGCTAACAACGTCCCTACCACTCTGAGAACTGAGGGAAGCAGCGATTCAAGAATGGCGGAGTTTTCGACAAGAAGACATAGACCACATTATTTTACGGATGCCAGTTCGAGTCCAGGCTCTAATTAGAGCCCAGGGAGGAAACACGGAGTACTAGGTAAACGATAAATGTTTGTTAAGCAATATTATAACAATGTGACATTTTCCTCTTTTCTGAATTTTTTCGTATTTTATTAATTTTTGTACTTTTACAAGGATGTTTTCTGTTTGTAATTATAATGGTTTTTATCAGTATTAGTTGCACTTTCACTACCTAAAAATATTTCTCCAAAATATTCAAGCGAAATAAGAAAATTAGGGTGATGCAAAACTTTTTTTGATGTGTGTATATACAATCCAGCATATGGCAATAAAACATTCGTAGAAATAGCGAGACAAAATATTAGATCTGCCTTCGTAAAGCCAAATTTAACGTACAAAAGAAACCTTAACCATTTATACTTAACTGACCATTATTTAGGCCGGGAGACACTCCTGGGGCACACCCAGCCTCTAAAAAAGTGGTTACCCTTAATTGGGGGAAAAACCTGATGGTTGAGCGTGAATTCTAGCCAAATCACCTCCTTTCATAACTGTTGGCTCAGAAACAGTACAACCTACCTAAGTACTGAACCCGAGACCCTTCATGGGTTGTAAGTGGTACAGGTTTTTTTTTTCTTTTCTTTTTGGCAACTATTTATGCAGTATATGTTTAGTTGAATTAAATGCCATCGTGTCCGCACTTCATTTTTCTTCGATACATACAGACATGAAAAATATAGCAATAGTTTCAGGCTCCATCAGAGCTCTCCAAGGACTAGAAAATATGTTTTTAAGTCACCCTGTCTTCATTTGAATTCAAAATTATATAAAAATTCTAGAACAAAAATAACAATTTGTCTAATTCATCTGCACGTCCATGTTGGTATCACTGGGAACGAATTGGCTGATCGAGCTGGTAAAGAAGCACTATCCCTCCGAAGACAAGGAACAGCAGATATTACTTGCTTGTCCCTTTAAAGATAATATATTAACAGAATGGCAATCGATGTGAGATCAGAGACCACTAAGTAAAATGAAGAAAATAAAAATGTCTGTGAAACCATGGCTTACCTACAGCCTAAGTAACTGCCCAGAAGAAGTAGTAATCAATCGACTTTGAATAGGACACAGCAGACACACCCATCTACACCTAATCAGAGGAATTAGAGACGATTAGACCCATCAACACTAAGGAGGAAGGTCCTAGATGTTCAGACTGTGATGGAAGACTAGCTATTCTCCTTATCTTCTTAGAATGCGAATACTATAAAGAAGTCCTGAACTAGCAAGGAATAGCAATAGATATAGCTAAAATACTAGGAGATGATAAAAATACAATAGACTTAGTGACAACATTTCTCGCAAAGTGCAAATTGTTATATAACATTAAAGTTTAATAATTAAAAAAAAAAAAATTATAAATTATAAATAATCTACTGTAAATCAATTGTAAATCAGAACGCAGATAACCTAGAAGTTTAATGCTCTAAAACAAAAAACCTCTAGAGTCTATTGTCAACACATAAAAAAAAAAAAAAAATTCACTTAAAAAATAAATATGTGAAGTAAAACTACAGAAATGACTTCACAACAATTAACCATTTCATTGCAAAATGTATATCATTTCATTAATACACCAAGCAATATTATTATTAGTTATGTAACCGAAATTAGCTATAAAGTACAATGATTGTAATATTAGTAACAGATATTTAGTAAAACATAAAATTACATCATTACCAAAAAATGCTGTAATAAAAAAATAATGCAGTGGTATGCCTACCACAGGTGATATCAAATTCAAAAGCCAGTTAGGAGTAAATGGAAGAAGTCTTAAAGACAGTAAATAAGGAATAAGTCTTTGTTTGTTGAATTCTACCTATAAAAAAAATAAAAATGTAAAACATATACACATAAAGATATTATAATGGACAACTTATAACTTAGAAAAGAAAGCTAAACAAAAGAAAAAAACAGTTGAAAAAAGTGATACTAAATATTGGAAAATATAAAACATATAATGATTTAGTATTATCTTAGAAAGGGGTGGGTAAACATTTATAAAAACTAAATTTAAAATTTGAAAAAGCTTATTAATTAACATTTACATAAACCAAACCAGAAGATTAATACAATAAATCACTATGTTTTTCTTTTTTGGACAATAAAAATCCATTGGTGAAACTGTACCCATTGCAATTAGAATCAATTGATGTTGCACTTCAGAGTGTAAAGACTAGGATAGGTATATTTGATTATCTATACTTCATGTACCACAATGTTACCAGGATATTGGTCTGCTATGCTTTCAATGGGGGAAGCTCCTCTTTTAGATTGGTCATTTATTATCTCAAATATTAGCCAATCTGATTTATGCCGAGTTCCAAACTTTTGATTTAGTGCAGAAACAACACACTGCCAAAGCAGTAAAACAATTCTTAACATAAACTCTTTTAATCATTGGTGCCACAGCAAATAGCATGGAATAGATGTTTTTTTTTTTTTAGATAAACCTATTTGCTGATAAATTCACATACCACAGTAAGGTCCTCACTGGCACAGACTTGAAAAATACACTAAAACTAAACGGTAATTCATCTTATCTATGAAAAGAAAGGAAAGCCAAGCAAGGCCAATGGAGCTGGTGGATCCCTCAACTTAGCAAAAAGCCAACCTGCTAGAGATAATATATTACGAATGTTTTCAAGAGGTATTATGCATCAACATGAGGGAATCAATAAAATTTGATGGTAAATATATAACCGTTCATAAGAGAGGCACAGATAATAGATCAATTATTAGGTTTAAGACTAATGATCTCAAACAAGGAAAAAAAATAAAAATATTTATGCAAAAAATCTGTTCCAGCAATACAAATTCAGAGTGGAATTCAATGGATAGACCACAACCTCAGGAAAAGAGGAGATATTAAGAAAACAAATTTTGATTAAAAACCGCAATGAGTTTAAGAGAACCCAGAGAACCTAGGAAAAAACCTTGTGGAAGACAATAAAAAATGAGATGCCTAAGTGTCATTTATTAGGATTGATAAGGAATTCATTATAACAATCAGTCTCGCTGTAGCAGCCGTAGTGTAAAGAGTGCAGTCCAAGTTATATAGTTATGTTTTCTTTTATAGTAGTTTTCTTTTATTTAAGACATTTTGTTTTTCATTATAGTTCGTCTTTTTTCTTATTAATTTTACGAAGTTAATAACCCATTCCAAAGCCCTTGGAGGAGGGGCCGAAAATACAATGGATGAACCACCAGGACCATCATCATCAACATCAAATAGAAATATCAAACGGAAAAAGAGGTGATGCTGTAAAATATAATATTGACGTGGCAAACTGCTACGACATACTTTCTGATATGGATGAGGATGAAATTTCGGAGTTATCTACATCTATAAACAATAATGGCAAAACTAACAATCAATATCCACCTATCATAATAAACAGCCCATTTAACAACATTAAAGAAACCATAAATGCTATAAAACCGCAAATAAAAGAAATAAAAGTAAAATATAATGGAAATAAAACAAGCATTTATACATCCAATAGCCAGGATTTCTCACTAATTAAAAATATTTTTAAAGAAAATAAAGTAGATTTCCACTCGTATACTCCTAAAAGCGAAATAAAGCCTAAATTAGTTCTAAAAGGATTTCCTCCAGAATTCCCTATCGAGGAGATAACAGAAAACCTTAAAAACCAAGGCCTTCAGGTATACAAAATATACCAAATGGAAAGAAAAACCGAAACAGGACTAATTAAACTTCCACTAGCAATAGTAATTTTAGAAAATAAAGAGCAATTAAATAAAATAAGCTATTGTTGCGATCTAGTAATAAAATGGGAAAAATACAGATCAAATAAAATAATCACGCAATGCTATGTATGCCAGGAATTTAATCACGTAGCACGAAACTGTTTTAAAAAACCCAAGTGTCTTAAATGTTCAGGAGATCACTTATCAAAAGACTGCCCCAACGCACTCATTGATGGATTTAAACCTAAATGTATCAATTGCTCTGAAGAACATTTCTCAAATTCACCAAACTGCATAAAATACACAAGAAACATAGAATTGCAACTAAGCAAGAAAAACCCCACGATAAAAGCAGCACCGCGAAAAAACTTCAAAGCAACTAAAGAAGCATTCCCTACTCTCCCGAACCCAAAATCTCAGTGGCCTTCAAACACCTTCCCATCGAAAGACCATCAGAATCAGGAGCCTTCGTTCTCTGATTGTTTTAAAGAAATTAAAAATTTTTTCAGCTCATTTAACATTGGAAAAATAATTTCAAATTTTAAAAATACGATGACAAAACTAAAAAATGCTGAAGACGGTATGTCAAAAGTTTTTATTTTAATAGGATTGTTATCATTTATTGATTAATGGTAAATATAATAAATACTAATATATTTTATAATTATATGTTTAAATATGTTATAATCATAAATGTGTTAGAATTACTTACGAACTTCGGCTTCTCTAATTCTACCATTACAACCTACACTCATAACAACAACAGTACATCAACTTGCTACAGTTACATACTTGCACGTCTAAATAAATATTTTTACTTTACACAACTTACAGACCTTTACCTAACAAATACTAAACCGATACTGAAATATGTCTCGTATAAAACAAACTACTTACAGTATCCGTGTACTATAAACATAAATAGTAAACAAACTCGTAAACATTTCTCCTCATTTCTATTATTATTTTATGTTATTTGCCTCATCATTTATATAAGCAATCTCAATTTTATCGTAAATGGTAACTAATAACGATAAAATAAAATTTTGTATGTGGAATGCCCAAACCATAAAAGGTAATTCAATAGAATTTAATCAATTTCTACTCGAAAATAAACCGGACATTGTTTCAGTAAGTGAGACTCGACTAGCCCCAGGTGACAGATTTTCAATTCCGGGTTACAAAATACATCGGAAAGATCGTAACAGGCAAGGTGGGGGAGTTATGATATTAACCCGCCAAGACATTAGTCACACATATCTGCCGGTAGATGGCCTTACTCACGTCGAAGCTGTCGCCATTCAACTCAGAATAAATAATAAAATTACCGCAATTATTGCGACCTATATTCCTCCTAATAAACTACATACGCCAGACTTAATTAAATTATTTAATATTAGTAACAATTTTATCATCTTCGGCGACTTAAATGCCAAAAATAAACAGTGGAACTGTCATAATAACAACAAAAATGGGAAAACACTTTTAAATATTATATCAAGATACAACATAGAATTCCATAGCCCCACAGAACCCACATATATTCCATCTCAAAGCCGTTTTAAACCGAGTATTATAGATTAGCCCTTTCTAAAAATATCAATATCTCTCGTTTAGTCTCTCTACCATGTCTCTCATCGGATCACAACCCTGTGATCTTTCGGGTAAACTCCAAAGTTGATAAAAAAAAACACAGTTTCGAGAGTCAATTTTAAAAATGCAAACTGACAAATATTTAGACGAACTATTGATCGAGAATTAGAAATAAACCCTGAAATTACATCCTCCTCTGACTTAGAACATAATATAAATAAATTCAACTCAGCAATTAAATCAGCTATGTCAACCGCTATTCCAAAAATATCTCACAAATTTCACGAAAAATTCCCAATCCACCTAAAAATGCTCATCAAATTAAAAAATAAAATCAGAAAAAAGTATCAAAATTCAATAACCCAATACACAAAATAATAATGAATAGACTGAATTCATTCGTAAAAAATAAATTAAATGACTGGAAAAATCACAAATGAACCGAAACGCTAAAAGACATAAAACCTGGAGACAAATCTCTTTGGATATTCCACCGCATTTTTACAAATCGCTCTCAATGTATACCACCCCTTAAAATACCGGATGGATTTGCCTACTCAGATAAAAGCAAAGCAACTTTACTAGCGGAATATTTTACTTCCACCTCTCAGATCACTAAAGACTTTGGCTCACCCCACCACAATCGCTCAGTAAACAAAACTGTAAATAAATATCTTCAGCAAAAGGTACCATCTAACTTCCCTTCCGTATCACCAAAAGAAATAATTCATATTATAAAAAAGCTAAAAACTAAAAAAGCTCCGGGCGAAGACAATATTCCTACAATAGTAATTAAAAATCTCAGTAAAAAATCAATAATGTTCTTGACAAAAATTTTCAATTCCATTTTCCGCCTCCGACATTTCCCTGCTTCCTGGAAAACAGCAAAAACTATACCAATACCTAAACCAAATAAAGACCCCTCAGAAGCCGTTAACTATAGACCAATTAGCCTTCTTAACATTCTTTCAAAAATATTTGAAAAAATATTCTTGAAGAGGTTAAACAAGTTTATATCGGACAACAATATCATGATTAATGAACAATTTGGTTTTAGAAACCACCATTCTACAGTGGCACAATTAACTAGATTGACAGATTTTATTACAGCAGGATTTAACAAAAAAAAACATACTGGGATGATCTTACCAGACATCGAAAAGGCTTTTGACACAATATGGCATAACGGACTAATTTACAAGCTTATCACTTACCAATTCCCACCATACATCATACATATTATCCATTCATTCCTTTCTAATAGATCCTTTCAAATCACAATTAACAATACCACAACATCTAAACATTCCCTATCAGCTGGTCTTCCCCAAGGATCCTGTCTTTCCCCTACTCTCTTTAACCTGTACATATCCGACCTTCCTTCTCTTCCTTCAGTTGAAAGATCGTTTTTACGCAGATGACACCGCCATTTACACTAGTTCCTACAGAATAGACACAATAGAAAAGAGATTAAAATCATTATACTCCAAATTCAGTAAATATTACAAAAGATGGAAAATACAAATAAATGAACACAAAACTGCAGCAATAATGTTTACAAAAAGAAGACCTAAAATAGCGGATCATATCATTCTAAATAAAATTCGAATACCTTGGGAACAAACTGTTACCTACCTAGGTCTCGAATTAGATAAACGTTTAACTTTCACATCTCACATTAATAATAAATGCTGCAAAGCCAAAAAACTTATCAGTACAATGTCACCATATTTCCGAAGAAAATCCCCACTATCAACTCGAAACAAAATCATTCTATATAAATCAGTCATTCGACCATTACTAACATACGCCTCTCCGGTATGGAGCTCCACATGTGACTCCAATTACAAAAAAATAGAAAGAATTCAAAACCAATGCTTGAGAATCATTAAAGACTACCCAAGATACACAAAAATAACTGACATGCTGCACGACCTAGATTTTCAAACAATTAAACAGTTTATTTACTCCCAGACTCAGAACTTCTTCAACTCAACAATAAACTCTGACAATCCCATAATACAAGCAATAGGCAAATATAATAAGCTAACCTTAAGAAGATACGTACACAAACGAACTAGACACATACTACTAAAATAAAATTTATTTAATAAGACATTCTAAGAATTTATTAGTTTTAGTTAAAATTTAAATTTAGCAAATCAAAAGATTGTATGAGTTAATTTATTCTTAAATAGTAATTAATTTTAATGCCCAAAACTTTTGCTTATTTTTATATATTTTCATTTATTTATTTTATTACTTTATATTATTTTATTATTATTATTATTTTATTTTATTTTTATTTTTTTTTTTTTTTTTATTTTTATTTTTTAGTAGGTTTTTGTCAGTTTTTCCTACAGTTTAAAAGTATTCTGTTTTCATTTTATTGAATGAATTGATTTATGAAGAAATTTTAGTGTGAATTGTTTTATTAGCAAAACATGTATTTATACAATCTTGTTACAGAATTGTAAATTGTTAAATTGCTTTAAATAAAACTCTTTTTATATTATATTATAACAATCCTCCACCCAATTGTGATAAATCTATTATGATATAAATGCCTGTTTTTTTTTTTTTAATTTAAATAATGGTAATGAACAAAACTTACCCTTTCTTTTAGATTTCTTATCTCTTCAGGCCAATAATGTACAACTATTTGCACAGCAAATCTTTTTGATAACAAATATGAAAATGTAGCCCCAACACCAGTTAAAACACAACAAAGTGGAAGAGCAGTCCATAATCCAAAAATTGCTCCACCTAATACATTCTATATATAAAATGAAAAAATTAGATAAAACCATAATGTCCCATAATTATTCTCATGTTCATAAATGTTAAAGAAATTATTAAATGTATGAATAATTGCTAATTCATGAGGCATATCATATGACAGTCTATGTTTACTAATGCCGGCAGTACACACCCGCCGAGGCGCTCGTCAACAAGGCCACCCGAGCCGAGCGGAAGCGATCTAAAAATCGTAACATAAAAAATAAAGACGAATTGAGAACCTCCGTCAATTCTGAATCAATTTTGATGATTCTTTTTTAGATCGGTAGGGCATACTTCAGAGGTAGTCCCATAAAAAATATTTTGAAATCAACGCAGCACTTTTTAAGAAAAATCAAAAAACAGTTAATAAAAATCACTGTTATATAACCTTACATTTTAAGCATATTTATAATTATGATTATCTAAAATCTCCAAGGTAACTAAATATAAATTATTAACAAAAATAATTTACATATACAGTCAAATCTCGATGTGTTGTACTTCGATAAGCTGAATTCTTAAATAAGTCGAACAAAATCAGCCGTCGGAAGTACATTACACTTACATTTCACCTCAATGAGACGATTTCAGACAAAGAACGTGAAAAATTGTGTCGAAAATAAGTAGAACTGAAAACAGGGTTCAAAAGAGAGAACTTCTATGACCCCCTGTATGAAACGAGCTATTAGAAGTCATCGCCTCTATAACTCGAACTCAAATTAAAAGAATTTCATGTGTAATTTGTTTTCCTGTTTTCTGTCATTGTCTTTTCAATTCATAGTTACACCAGTCACTTATTATTAGTTATTCACTCGAGTTGTTTTACAGTGGCTATTGAAAATTCTTCCAATTAACGAAAAGTTAAAATTGATTTGCAAAGTGCAGAAAGGAGAAAGAAGTTGGGCGTTTATTGCTAATGAATTTCGAATTACGCGTTGTTCTCTTTCAACCGTCCTAAAGAAAAAAGAAAAGATCGCCACTGGTGGAAGACGGTAAGTCTACTTTTAGGCACCTTCACAAAAAAGCGCAATTCAGTTGAAAGTTATATGATAAATTGGTACCAGGTATTTAATTTTCTGTATCAATGATTTTATATGTATGTACAAACAACATACACATACCCATTAATGAAAAATAAACGTAATGATTTCAACTCCGATTTTGTGTTCAATTTTCCCAATTACATGAATGTAAGTGGAATGATAACTCGATAAGTCTTTGTTTAGTAAATCAAACCATTTTTCAGGGAAGCTTGAAGATCGAGAATCGACTGTATAAACAAAAATACACTTACCACTAAAAAGTGAAAAATAAAAATAATTTTTAGAGAAAAAAACAAAACTGACTTCAAGATTAAACCTACATATACAAACTTGAACTAAAAAATAAAAAATAATATTTTAATTGCTTCAAAACAAAAACCAAACTGAAGTCAATGAAATTATGATACTTATATACCTATTCACAATTTATGACCAGTTATCTTTGGAGTCGGTGCCAGCCAAGAAGGGAAGTTTACTGTCTTTACAATAATCTGTCGAAGGACCTGCGACAGTGGTGTGGCGGTGATGAAACAGTGGGAGGATCTTACGATTACAATTTCTTTTCAAATTCTGTTTGTTTTGGTTGGCTCCGACTCCAAAAATAACTGGTTATAAATTGTGAATAGGTATATAAGTATCGATAATTTCATTGATTTTCATTTAATGGTTTTTGTTTTGAAGCAAATAAAAAAAAATTTTTTTTTAGTTTAAGTTTGTATATGTAGGTTTAATCTTGAAGTCGGTTTTGTTTTTTTCTCTAAAAATTATTTTTATATAAGCTACAGCTAGAGTTGTATTGGAAGTTGATGAAGATGGATGAGAGGATTCAGGTTGCAGCTATTGCAGCCTACACATATAATAAGTATGTGTACATTGTAACCAAGAAAAAATTGCAAAAATCCTGGAAAAAACGGAGGTGGTGGATGAAAACAATTTATCGGAACAGGACTGGATATGTCCACCTTTATTTGATATTTTCTAATTGGTTATTTATTTTAAGCGAATTTTCAAAGAAAATGTTAATAACTGATTCAGCATGGTAAGCTTCCAAAAAATGCCTAACTTCTCCATTATTTCACTCTTCATGGTAATAGATAAGGTAACTATACCTCAGCAAGGTTAGTAAGGAACTGAAAATTGAATAAGGGAAGCGTTAAAATGTGATTAAAAGAAACTTAAATGTGAATAACAGAAGCGGCTTGCCATTCGCAGAACTCTGAATCACGAGCTTATGCGAGAGTGTATTGGGTCGTTTCGCCTCGTCGCTCGTGTCTTTTGACTCGTGCTCAGAGACCAACTTTTTTCGGAGCGCTGGCGAGCCGAGCTAAGGCGACCCAGTACACACTCGTGCTCGCCTGCCTTCGTCTTGGCCCCACGAGTGTGAACTGCCGGCATAATATAATCTGACAATCACAATTAAATAAATAAATTTTATAAATAAACTGTGCAACAATGAATAGGAATATTGCTAATTTAGATTTAATTACTTTGCATACCATTTTTGTATTATTCCTACTATAAACTGCATTAATATACATTAGAAATTATTATCTTTTTTTTGTTGATTTAAAAAAAATAACAATAACATAATATTTTTTTTTAGTAGCATAATTTTTTTTTATTGAACAAAATGGTTTTTGGAAACAATTAATACCTTGTACGAGTATAATGTCCTCTGTTAACCAAAAACCTGTGTGCTGGTTTCTGAAGGAATGTTGTATACTCTAGGGATGTTGCAATGCTGCACTCAGTTGTTGAAGGTCAATTGGGAAAGATAGTAATTAAAAAGTCTTCTCTGCAATGCATCCCACATGTGCTCAATAGGATTGAGGTCTGGAGACAATGGTGGTAGGGGCAGATGGGAAACTCCCAGGTTTTCTAAAAGTTGATGAACAACTCAACTCTTCCTCTATAAGGTCGAGCGATATCATCATGAAATCGAAAATCTCTCTCAATGAGATACCTTGTTTGGGGGAGTTATCCCTCAATAATTTCTAGTGCATAACGAACTGCAGTGAGAGAGTGTAAAGAGGGTAAGGAGGGAGTGTTCTTCGAGGAAATCTGAGTGTTGGAACTGAACGATGCGTTCCAGTGGTTTAGATAAATCGGAAAGGAGGGAAATAGAACGGAAGTCACTTGAGTAGGACGGGTTGGTTATTTTATTCAAGGTCAAATTTTGAAGGGAAAAGTTGTAAAGGACAGACTGAAAGGCATGCTTTAATTAGTTTAACTGGAATATTATCGAGTCCATAATCATTTCAATAGGGTTTAATACTGGTCGAAAGTATATTATCATAGAACACATGAGAAGAGAAAAAGTCAGGATCAAAGCTAGGGTAAGCTAATTCAGTTTCGCATGGAGGAGTTGGAACTAAGGAAATGAAATGTTTAGATCATCAGGTGAAATAAGGAAGTAGTTTCAGTTGAGTTCCTCAACAAATGATACAAATGATGGGTTATGGTGACCAGGTAAAATGCAACAACTATCAAGTAATTTATTTCAAGCACCTTAAACGTGTTATCAAACATCATTTTTGAAAGATTAGCTCTTCATACTGAAAGAGAGATGGGTATGTGTGAAGCTGGATTCAGGAGGACCTTGACTTGAACCAGTTTTTACCTATAGAAGGATTTTAAAGAAAGCAAATGGATATAAAAAATGAAATGGTTATACATCATATTTCCTTGTATAGAAGTGTTCCTTGTCCTAAAAGAGGCTAAACAACTTTGATGGTTTATCATTGAAGCCAAGCTGAATTATGTAATAATAGAAGGAGCAATAAATAGTGACTTAGTGATAGGTTGTGGTACCATATGATGATTATCTACAATGAGGGTCAAAGTATATCTCCCTTCACTTCTATGAAACAGATATTTAGTAGAGAAGTACTTTTTCAGGGTGTTCCTAGATGTCAACAGTTTCCTCTAGCCAACCTCCTGTTGACAAGAGGAGATGACGGCTATAAAATCCAAAGAAAACTATCCTTTCCTGAACTCAACTTAAACTACTTCCTTATTTCACCTGATGATCTAAACATTTCATTTCCTTAGTTCCAACTCCTCCATGTGAAACTGAATTAGCTCATCCTAGCTTTGATCCTGACTTTTTCTCTTCTTATGTGTCCTATGATGATATACTTTCGACCATTATTAAACCCCATTGAAATGATTATGGACTTGATAATATTCCAGTTAAACTAATTAAAGCATGCCTTTCAGTCTGTCCTTTACAGCTTTTCCCTTCAAAATTTGACCTTGAATAAAATTACAAACCTGTCCTACTCAAGTGACTTCCATTCTATTTCCCTCCTTTCCAACTTATCTAAACACTGGAACGCATCGTTCAGTCCCAACACTCAGATTTTCTCAAAGAACACTCCCTCCTTAGTCCGATTTCGGCCCTAGATTTGGACTCTTCCTATCTATGAATTCCTATTCCTGTCTATGAACTCCCAACCTATTCAATTCTGCTCTACAGTTAAAAACCTTGGTATTAACTTCAACCAAACCCTTTCAAGGAAACCTCATATCTCCAAAAATTTGACAGGCAGTATCCATTATTAAACTATTCCATTCTTCCCAGAAATCCCTTGCGAAACCCACTTGTCAACTCTTGGTTTCTTCCCTTATCCTCCCCTAATTTGACTTTACCTATGTGGAATATGGTGGGTTGACGGGGAACTCGAGGGTATGCTAAGCAGACTAATGAACTGTTTCATTAGGTATATTTTAGGGTTTGAAAAGCCTCCCACACATCACTTCTGTATACAAAGTTAAAATGGCTTTATCCTTTATCCTGCAAAAATTACTTTCTAGCTTCCTTCCTCTATCAAACCATTAATTCTCCCAATCCCTCCTAAATCTATAACATCTTCCAGTTCAAATCCTCAGTTTCCTCTCACACTTCAAGACACGCTCCTCAGACCTGTATACTTCTTCCCATAAGAGTACAGCATTTGACCATTCACTTATTTCGTGTCCAACTTCCTTATGGAATTCACTACCCCATAATGCTCCATCTCTGTTCACATTTAAATCTCTTTTCTTTCAATACCTCCTTTCTCTTCAGAATGATCTGATTAGGGAAACTTCATTAAAAAAGCATTCAGTAGATATACATAGTTTTTATTTCTTCCTACAATTATTGAATTTTCATAATTTTTATTCTATCTTTATCTGTTTTTGTTCTTTATTTGTAAAATTGTAAATAGTTAATCAGATTGTAATTTCATCTCATGATAATCAGACTCATTGTATTTATTTCTGTACATTATATTATTCTTAGGGGACATCATCCCAGAATAAAGTTAATTTTCTATTCTAGATACTCTACCCAGTCTGCCCTCCTAAAAATATCTCAAGACATACATTCTGCAATAGATCACTAAGAACTAAAACTATCCTTATTCTTTTAGATTTTTGAAAAGCAATCAATAATGTTGACCATAACATCCTATTACCCAAACTCTGAAACCTTTCTATATCCACATTTGCCTTACTTTGGTTTGAATCTTCCTTACTGATCGATTACAGTATGTAGTTATTTCAAATAAACTTCCATCCAAGACCCTACCCTCTTTCCTGTGGTGTTCCTCAGGGATCTTCACTGCCACCCACATTATTTTCTGTCTACATTAATGACCTACCTCTTTCTATCCGTCACTGGATTATTATCTTCATTCTGATGATCATCAAATTTATTTAACCTTCCTCAACTCTGACTTATTGCAAGCCACTAGAAGGATCCAGGAAGACCTTGATCAGATCTGTATCTGGGCACTGAAAAACCAGTTAAATTTAAATGCTGGCACGACCAAAGCACTTGTAACAGGCTTGAGTTACCTCCTGAAAACCATGCCTTCTATACCCACCCTTTTCCTGAGCAGTGAACCTATTAAAGTTTACCTCTCAGTCAAAAGTCTTGGGATTATTTTTAATTAAACCCAATCCTGGAAAAACCACTTATCCAAAATTTCCTGCCACACCATCCCTATTCTAAAGTGCCTAATTGTTTTCACTACCTTATTCCCTTCAAAACCCGCAGGCTACTAATTACTTCTCTTATCTTCTCCCACTTGGACTACTGCTATACAGTTTTGGGGGTATTTCTGGGGATCTTGATGCTGGACTCAAATGATTATTTAACTGCTTCATTTTCGGCATCCTAAGGAATGCTCACGTTTCACAGATTTATGCGGAGTTAAAGTGGCTCTTTTCTTTCTTTTCTCACCAATATTTTCTGACACTGTTTCCCACCAAACTGTCCAATTACCTTACATTTCTGAATACTTTCAGCTCAAATCCTCTGTTCTTACCCACCAAACCCATTCCTGCCCATCGGATTTGTATAATCTCGCTCATTGCTCCGCTGCTTTCAACAATCTTTCCTAATCCGATATTCTTCTCAATAGAACTTCATCCTTTCACCATTCTTCATTCAAATACCCTATCCACTTTCAAATATCGCTTCTTTAACCACCTACTATCCATTTAGATCCATGAAAGCTGTCAATAGCCGCTTTTTAGTTATATAAAAACGTGAACCATTTATTTACATACAATTTTATTATTTTTGCACAAATATTTCTCTTAATTTTATTAATATATTCTGTTCTGTTTTAATTTTATAATTATTATTTGTATTATATGTTCTTTAATTCTAAATACCATTTTATATTCATTTTAAGGCTCTGAAAGCCCCTGTCTGTAATTTATTTTTTATTCTTAAGGTACTTAAGGACCAAGATAATTAAAGAACTTTATCTAATTATTTATTATATTTACAAAAGATATGAACAATTTTATGAGAAATTGTTTACAAATTACTTTGGAATGCTACAAAAATGTATTGTTAAAAGGATTAATTATGACTGCCAGCTCTGTGATTAACAATCGAGCATATTTTTATGTCCATTGATAGTTAAAAAAATAAGTAATATAGATAAGAGTGGGTACACCAAACCAACTATGGTAAAATAAAAATCAGAATGGTAATAGATTCGGTTCAAGTTTTATGGATGTTATGGTGGCTTTAATTTAATACAATTACAACGAAGATCAAATAACATTGTGTCTTAAAGATATACATACAAATAACCTAACAAAAATAAATATATACAATTAAAAATATCATGAAATAAATCAATACCATCATATATTCATTATTACCTTCAGAAATTTAACACTCTTTTCAGCCTTAAAAATTGATAGTAAGTATGTAATATTTTTTTAAATCGAGAAAATTATCAATTTTTGATCTATTTCATTTAAATTTTTTTATTTTTTTCAAGAGGGTAAAGTTGAAATTGAGATTTAGTACCCTAAAAAACAAAAATGAATTGGAATAAAATTTCTATAATTTTCTACATAACAAACTACCTGGTTACTGGGCTAAAATATTAAATTATATCCTTATTTAAATTATAACCAGTTACTGGTTACAATGAACAAATATTAAATGTAAAATTTAAAGACTCAGTCCTTTCCATTTACTCAATACTTACTATTTATTTTTTATCAGTTGCATAATTAATTGCAAACTTAATATAAAATTTTCTGATAGAATATATATTTATTTATATATTGAAATACTACAATTGGTACATACATACACAATTACAATTGGTTTTAAAGGTGATAAGATACCAATTTACTTACTAATAATACAGAGCCTGGAATACAAAATGTTTGTTTATAGAGGTAAGCACTAGTAAAAAGAATGATCATGTACAGCCTATTACTTTTATTATAAGCTTGGAATAAGGTAGACAATTTAGATATATCACTAAATGACGTTGGAAACCTTATTGACTCCTAAAACAAAAAAAAAGTTAACCTTATAAAAACACATATATAAAAAACAATGTCATTAATAATTTTAAACACAAAAAATAAAAACCAACCTCTTTAAACTCCACTAAATTTGGAGCCATTTTTGACAGTATGATTAACCAGGCAGTTGAACATCCAAATATCAGCAACAAGTTTATCAACGTAGACATTTTTAATATTAATGGTGAACAAAACCAATAGATGGAAGATAACTGAACTTTTCTTTTCCACTTAAACCTGCAGATAATATTAATTTTGATAATTTTTTATCATCTATTTATTTAATTTTCCCCACATAAAATTTAACAGTTTAAGGTGGTTTTAACAATTTTATTCGCCTCAAACTATTGAGACTACTGTATATTTACAATTTATAACCCTCAATAGAAAGAAATGTTACATTTTTAAAACCCAAATGTTTATTTAATTTTAATGTATTATTTCACAATTTATTTCAATGTAAACAAACACTGTAGCATTCCTAGGTATTTAATAATGTCAAACAGAGTACTTTACTATTAATTGCAGATAGAATTATATCTTTAAAATATAAAGATATATTAATTGCATTATAGAATTATTTTTCAGATCATAGCTGTGGACCTATGTCAGCTACATTTTTTATATCACAGATATATTAATTAGGTAAAGTGTAATGAATTAAAAAAAAAAGATTTATCTGATTGAAAACAAACTGTATTAATTCAAAGAACTAATTCAAATACAGCTAATATTATTTGGTTGATTTCAACATGAATTACACGGTTTTTTAGAAAAATTGACAAGTATTAATTGGCTTCACATATGTAATTTAATTTTAATGTAAATATTAATTTTAAAATTACTACGCAATGATTAGTAATTGCATAATTGTACTCAAATATCTATTCAAGTACTGAAGGAGGATGTCAAACTTGTTTCATTTTTACAGCATAAAATATATTTTATAAAAACGAAACTAGGAGAGAAAGTGCATTAATAATTTATGTACTTATACTATAATATATATTTTTTTAAATTTACCTGAATATAAAATTAAAAACATATATATATCTTTGTTAGCACTTAAATAAAAGCATAATAATTATAGTTTCTTATGAAAATATTGCAGTGATTAATTGACAACATTTTTTTAAAAGACTATACAGCTATTTTAAATGCATTTTTAAAAATTAAAGGCCTACTAATATGTCATACAAACACCATGATGAC
Source organism: Euschistus heros (assembly GCA_003667255.2). Taxonomy (NCBI): domain Eukaryota; kingdom Metazoa; phylum Arthropoda; class Insecta; order Hemiptera; family Pentatomidae; genus Euschistus; species Euschistus heros. Next base: position 1,999,243 of record RCWM02000013.1, read on the forward strand.
CGATAGTAATTTTTAATTCAAACCAGCCATTATAAGTGACGTTCATCAACGACCACTTCAAACCCAAGGCATATAGTAGGAATACGTTCTAGATGGATTAAACTTTGAAAATATAATAAACTAGATTTCACAGTCATGGGAATGATGCTTATAATTACAGGATATTTGAAATTTCTGGTTCATAAATTAAAGAAAACACAATGAGTTTGTTCTAAAGCCATATTTCGCTTTAGAAGTTACATATACAGTGGGCCAAAAACGTATTGGCACACCCACATTTTATCTAATATCTTAGTAGTATAAAGGTTAATTGTTTGTTACTCAATTTGATTAAAAAGTAGCACACAACTTTTAATTTTTGGTGGAAATCGATAACAAACTGTAATTAAAAAAATAAAATATAAATTTCAAGGGTCAAAAAAGTATTGGTACAGCAGACATTTTTATTTTGATAAATATTATATTAAATTTGATGTAGGGACATCTTAATATTTCGTTACTATAACATTTGCAACTATTATGACCTGAAGTCTTCCTACTACTAAGGAAATAACTTGGTGTGTTACTTCAGATGGAATTCATCCCATTATTGCTGAAAAACAGTTTTAAGCTGTGATTTGGGAGATTCTTATCTTTGCGGCCTTAAAAATACATAAGTGCTCTATGGGACTTAAATTTGGCGACTGGGGAGGAGTTTTGATTTATCTCCGAACGTTATACAGCAACCACTCCTCTGTTTTATCAGCAGTATGCTTCGAGTCGTTATTTCGCAAGAACATATTTGTTCAGTATCTTTTCAGCAATGCTGTTCAAGTTATGGCTCAAAATGCTAACATATTTATCTGCATTCTTAATACCTTTGATCATGTTCAAGTTTACCACTCCGTTTCACGATACGCAATCCCAAACTTAAATTATCCTAATTCCTATTTGTTTATTGTTATCCTAACATTGCTCATTTGAAATTCTCTGTTTGGTTTTCTCCATACATATTTATGGCTATCAGAGCCAAAAACATTGTATTTGCTTTAACATTGTATTTGTCAAAACCTTCAGTGGTCCCTTTATCTCGATTATGACAAACTCAGGACATTTTTTCGATTGCCATCAATTACGAATGGTTTCTTTCTTTGAGCTCTCCAACATAAATTAAAACCGGATTACGTTTTTAAGATAAAAGTTGTGATGAAAGCTGATGCAATCTGTTATGCTATTTTAGAGGCAAAAATAGACCGTGTTTTTGCCATTATATTGTGAAATATTTTTATTTCCTTTTCAGAAAACGTTTGTTGCCTCCCCGAGCGTCGTTTGTTAACAACTGAACCCATCTCATTAATCTTTTTTATGATGTTTCTAAGTGTCCTAAAACTTATACCAAGTCTACACGGAATTTTTCATTAACTAAATCCACCAAAATGCATTAACCATACGGATTCATAATTATACACAATTCTTTTGTGTTTTTCCCATTTTATTAACACTGAACTCTTCAAAATATATGCAAAATAATCGTATACATTTTGGTTTGTATATACAGGGTGAGTATCTCTTAGTGTAAAAAAAAAAAAAAAATTGGGTGAAACTAGATCAAAAATGTAGCAAAATGCCGCAGACCTTACCTTTCTATTCTAATCCGTTGCAGTCATATGATAAATCAAAGACTTTTTTGAGGAAAAACCGTTTGTTTCCATAAAAGCTGTAATATCTCCAGTTTTTTTAAATGTTTTTAAACTTTTGACCACATTTTCGGATTTAGCATTAAATTTTTTATAATAGCAGAGTACCTGTAACCTTGAATTTTACAAACTTTGTATCTAAAGAACAGTTTGATCTTCACCTTATTTGGGGACGTCACAATGTCTTATATTACTTCAACGCTCACCGTTTTTCGAAAAAATTATCCACAAAATGTCAAATCTCACAAAAACTTGAAAATTTAATCAGCTTTCGAATGATATGTTAAACGTAATGATTTTGTTTCGATTTCGTGGAGAAATTCACTTTTGAAATGGAAAAACATGGTGTTTTAAACATTGTGTAAATAAAACAATTATGACAATCCCTTAATGAAAATGTGCATTTTAAACATAATAAACTCTTCATTGGAATAAAAAGCAAAGAAAAAAATTATTGTTTAATAGAAAATAAAGGAAAATTGTCAATGAAGCGACACCAGATCAGAGGACCTTATGTTGTTACATTTATTTATTTATTATCATTAATTAGGATTTATTTTATTAGATTTTCAATGATAAACAACATTGACCTCAATTTTGCCGTTAGCTTCTGAATGCAGATTGTGTTGAAGAATACTTCTTTTTGAGGTGAATTTATAGGCAAGTGAGTCTGTTTTTACACGGGAAGGCATTTTTACCGTTCCATGTGGAGTATCGTTAGTTTATTCATCTTTGTATTACTGTCAAATAGTGTTGAAAAATCATAGTTTGCCCAACAGATTTAATGATGAGATATTACAGATTTTATAGAAAAAAAACGTGGTTTCCTCAAAAAAGTCTTTGATTTATCATATATCTGCAACGGATTGGGGTAGAAAGGTGAGGTCTGCGGCATTTTGCTACATTTTTGATCTAGTTTCACCTAATTTTTTTTTTTTATACACTAAGAGATACTCACCTTGTATTTCGGACTGAAAGTATTATTGTATGTGGTAATGTACATAAATAAAGAACTTATTATCTAAGTTTATACAACTGTGCCAATACTTTTTTATTTTTTTAAATTACAGTTCGTTTTCAATTAGCTCAATGAATTACCACTCAAAAATAAAAGTTGTATGCCACTTTTTATACAAATTAAGTAACATACAATTATACTTTATACTTCTAAGATAGAAAAAATGTGGGTGTTCCATTACTTTTTAGAGCCACTGTACATACAATTTTTAACTAATTATTTAAAAAAATCATTTGATGTTAATGAGTTTCGTATGCATAGATTATAGAATTTATCTATAATAATGCGCTCCACAGGGTCATCTTATTTTAATATAAAAATGAATAAAATTGTTTCTGATAAGAATCCATCAATTGCAACAATAAAGTTCGTCAGAAATTTTAAAAAAATGTACAGTTAGTAAAAAAAGTCTATGTAAACCCATTATTGAAATACTTATTCATGTTTTGCTTTTTTTAAAATTAATAATTTTAATTTCGAAAATTCGGTCATGGATGCAATTCATTTGAATGTGCCAACTCATATACATTAAACAAATTTTTTACGTTGGCATAATTTCAGAATTATAGTCATTTAATAAGAAAATGTATGTCAAAAAAGTCTGTGTTCACTATTCACAGACAGAAAATATCCAATCGAAACTGATTAATTCTCTGAAGGATTAATGGCATTGTACTCTTGCACACTGTCTGTAATCTCACCTTGTTATCTACTTCACAATATGACAACATGTATTTTGTACAGTGTATTATTAAATATGATTTTATATTCGAGCTGTGATTATGATGAGTATTCCTAAAGCCACCTTCCTGATTCTTTATCAGGTGATAGGCCCTGTGACGGGAATGTGAACGTTTGAAGTGTTCTGATAGTTTGTGGAAGTGTTCTAAAAGTTAGTGGGATTGGACTTCTCAGACGAAATGGAAGTATCAAGGGTTGCTATTTATAAATTGGAGGTACAGTCCAATTGGATAGAGTGGAAATTCCAGGTTAAAATACAGCTACAGGTTCATGGAGTTATGGACGCTGTGGAAGGAAAACTTGTATACCCGGAGAAGCCAATTCCTACTGTCGACCAAACGGACTATAATAAGAAGGTTGCGGGTTTGGAAAAGTTGGAGTATATGGCGCAAAATATAATAGTTTCTTCATTATCAAGTCAGGTAAGACAACTTGTTAATATGTGCACAAACGCCTAATCCATGTGGGAAAAACTTCATAGTGTTTATGAGCAAAGGCAAGACAGACTATTTAATCAATTTTTTGGTATTAAGGAGAAGGAATCTGGTGAATCGATAGCCAAGCATATTTCAAAGCTAGAAAAATTATGGCAGGAGTTATGCGATGAAACCTGGAAAGAAGACAAAGTTAAATTGCCGGATTCTCTGCTCTTAAATAGGGTTCTAAATACTATGCCTTCAGAATACCACGAGTTTATAAATGCTTGGGAATCTATCCCCAAAGAGCAGAGGAACTTAGATCTACTGAGAGAAAGGCTCTGTGTTGTGGAAATGAGAATGATTGAGAGGTCGAAAGGTGCTAGTGGTTCGTCAGCTGCCTTTTATGTGAAGCATAGTAATGCGGGTAAGTCCTCTTTTCACAATTAAATAAAAGTCAACATTATAATAAAGACAAAATTCCATCTAAGGACAGTAATGTAACACTGAAATGCTATCGTTGTCACCAGCAAGGTCATTTTAAAAATGATTGCCCAAAGAAACATTCATTTCACAAAAATTGGTGGTGCACATTCGGTACCTGAAAAGGATAAAGGTACGAGTGGTGGTGCCTTTGTCTGTAATATAGCTGAGGGTGACTTGAGCGCTGCATGGATCACTGATTCCGGTGCTACTCACCATATGACCATGAGGAAGAATTGGTTTGCTAATTTCGAATCCTTTCCAGCGGAGTAATATGTCCAAGTCGGTAACGGACAGACCGTGAAGGCTTATGAACGAGGTAACATTAATGTTGAAAAGTTTATTGATGGCAAATGGATTGGTGGTTATTTGCAGGATGTATGGTACGTGCCAGATGCCGATAAAAATTTGTTTTCCCTTACATCAGCTCTCGATAAAGGATATGTAACAACATTTAGTAATAATGAATTTTCATTGTTTAAGGATGGTCGACTGGCAGCACAATCAGCCAGGACCGGTGGTTTATTTACCATGAACATGAGGGTCATCACAGTCTACTTGGCAGAGGCTTAACTTGCGGATTAAGATACATTGCAGACCTGGCACGAACGGATGGGCCACCAGAATAAGAGGTATGTCGCAGAATTCTTAAAGCGTAGTGGTTTAAACTTTGGCGGCCAAGTATCTTCAGACTTTTGTGATGCATGCATAATTGGAAATATGCATAGGTTAAGCTTTGGCAAGAGAAAGGAACAAGTCTCCAGTCCGGCGGATAGAATAAATGCTGACGTCTGTGGACCTATGCCCACTCCGTCAGCGGGTGGAAGTAGATACTTTTTAGTCTTAAAGGATGAATTTTCTAAGTATCAGACGGTCTATTTTCTAAAAGAGAAATCTAAAGTAAAGGATAAATTACAGCAATTCTTGGCAGAGGTGAAAACTATTATAAAACTATACCACCTCTATGCCCTATACACCGGAGCAAAATGGTTCGGAAGAGAGGAAAAACCGAACCCTTGTGGAGTCAGCAAGAACTATGCTGCATGCATCGGGCCTCCCAGAAAAACTGTGGGCGGAGGCAGCTATGACTACTGCTTATGTCATAAATAGGACAGGTCATACTCCACTAGTGGTGTTTCACCCTATGAAGTTTGGTGCGGTAAGAAAGCATCTTAAAATATTTGGCACTGAGTGCTTTGTGAAAATTCCTAAGGAAGAAAGCGAAGAAAGGTTTCCTTGTTGGGTACTGCGGTGATCAAGATGGTTATCGAGTATGGATTCCTGAAGATTCCGAAGTTGTGCTGTCAAGGGATGTTGTATTCAAGGAAGAAAATACATCAACTGCCGTCTTTGAGTACTTAGCGCCTATTTCAGGTGAGGAAGAAGGTATTTCAAAGGAAGTTGGGGAACAAGTAAACTCGGAAGAAGTCCAAGATCACATGGAAAAACAGCATGATGGAAATAAAAATTCTAAGAAGGTTTAGGATAAAATTTACCGCACCCCTACTTCTGCTATCGAAATATATAAGTAACTGAATTTGTTGCTCGTTTTTAAGAAACGAAAATCGACACTATGTTTCCACGGACATGTTAAGGGCCGAATTCATAGACTTCACTCAAGTGAAATTTTTCACTCAAGTGAAATTTTTCACTCTACTCAAATATGATTCTACTTAACCATTCCAGAAACAAAACTCAACTCAACTTTGAAGTTTTTTTTCAATGATAAAAAAAACACTCAAGTGGAAATTCTTGAGTGAAACTTAAAAGTTGAGTTGAGTTTTGTTTCTGGAATGGTTAAGTAGAATATATTTGAGTAGAGTGAAAAATTTCACTTGAGTGCAGTCTATGAATTCGGCCCTAAGTCACCCAATAGAACTTGTTCCTTTTATTAATAGAATATATTTATTTTTTTATGTTTAAGAAATTAATTTATACTGTTTAAATTCATTATATATTTGTAATAGATTTTGTTAAATTTTTGTTGCTTTAAGATAGCGTGAAATTATTTTGATGAAATTTCATCATTTACGGGTAAGCGTTAAACACTCGTGACATAATTTTTTTTTTTAAATTATTGAATTTTTAAAATGTTTTTATGCCATAATAGAGCAACAAATTCTGGCATAAGCAGTTTTTTGAAATTCCTTTTCTTTCTTATAGTGGGGGGCCAGCTTAATATTAAGCTAGCCCCCCCCCCCCCCAACTTTGATCGTTAATACCTGCCAAGCGGTGCGAGCAACAAAATCCGTACTACGGCAACAAATTAGCATATAAATAGCACAACATTATGCAATAGGTTTTAATTCGTTTGGCGATAGTGGGGGGGGGGGAGAAGCTTAATAGGGGTAGCTATTTCATCATCGGAGCAGTTGGCGGACATCTTGACGAAACCTTTGCCTCGGCCACAATTTGGAGCTCTTCGCAGTCTTCTTAAGGTGTGTGCCATGCAGTGCGGGAGTGATTAGTTCTGTATGGTCATTCGTTGTGTATATTGGTGTAGAGTCAGTGAGTATGTTGGCATTATATATTTTTGGGGGAAGTGTTAATGATAAAAATATGCCATGCCAACACTGTTGATTATGCTTGTCATTGATGGCAACACTGTTTGTAACCTCACTTTGTTGTTGTTATCTACTTCACAATATGACCACATGTATTTTGTACAGTTTATTATTCTTAAATTTAAGTTTATATTCGAGCTCTGATTATATTGAGTATTCCTAAAGCCACCTTCCTGATTCTTTATCAATAGTAATTAATAATTTATTACTTTGTTTATAATAAAGTAATTTTAACACCCTAAGAATAGACTCATCCCAATATAGTTTGAGAGTTATTTTGAGGTAATCTGTTGGGCGTATACCTGTAATATGTTGTGTATTCCTCTAATAGGTTAAACTTCCAGACTATAAGTCTTTCTTTTTTTTTTTTAAACTCGATAATTTTATTTTATTTTTTGAATGTGAGGTTACATTAAAACAACAGACATGATTATGCATGAGAGAGTCAGCACCCAATGGTACAGTCTCCAGGTGTGAGTGATACCCCTATTCCCTCTCCTTTTCAGCCTTCCTTAGTTATACCTGTTAAAGTGTCCATATAATTTGTCATGAAAATGTCTGTAATTTTTATGAATATGGTTCTTAACAATGAAAATACGTAAGTCAGTCAGTGGCGTATCGTTTGAAACGTAAGGTTATCAGTCTTAGGAATTTAAATTATATGCGTTTTTATGGCTGATCCGGGTTTTTAAAAGTAACTATAAATGTTAATTTCTGTTTTAAAATAAGTTTTGACCGTCTTTGAAGTAGTCGCGGTGTAAATGGAAGACAAAGGAATTTCTCGAAGAGAATATTTAGTCGGAACCGGCACTTGTTGGAGCGTGTTTAACATGTCTTCTTCGTAGTATAATTTACTTTACAACTTCGACAGTGCAGTGCTATATAGTGACTTTTTTTTTTTTTTTTTTTTTTTTTTTTTTTTTTTTTTTTCTCGCAAAAATGAATGTTGATAAATTGGGGTAAATCATTAGTTATGGTCACCTGACCAGTTATGGGCAGGCTAATACAATTATCGCAATAATAAGGGTCTAATCCATTTATTTGTGACATCACCAGGAAAAATATTTCTGAAAAGGATTTAAGAATCACTTACTAATGAAAACCTCCCTCCTATCCCTTTTTAGTAGCCATTTAAAAATATTTTTCAAAAATAGTGTCCTAAAATACTTTTTTGTAGTAAGATCGTTTTAAAAAGTGAGGATTCTTAAGGAATTATTGTGAAATTGCTTAATTAATTTTTAGTTTTTAAGTTATCTACCTTTTCATTAGAATTCAGGCTTCCATACAAGCTCCTTTATGTTGGACTATCTAATTTTAATTAACAATAATTTTGAGTTGAACATAACCGGTGTACAAAAATATCGGATATGAGTTATGGTCACCCCTATCCATTTCAATTTTCTTTAGTGCTACAAGCGTTCTTTCTGCTAATATAAACAAAACAGAATTTTCTTCATTTGATCATGTCATTTTAAAACATATATACTACATCCCTTCCTAGTAGTTGACATGTTAAAGCTTACGTCTTTTAAGTGAACATTACTAGTTAATATAGTTTGTTATACAGAGTGTCCCGAATTTAAATGGCAAAACGTCTTGTTGTTACTTTTAAACCCCTCTTTCAGCAGAAAACAAAAAGAAATTTTATTTGTTTCTCAATCTATTATTTGTAGTCTGTTCTTTAATAAAATAAATAAATACAGATATGTAATAAATAAAATACAATAAGAGGAATAAATAAATTCATCAGAAGAATTATAGTATTATAATATAATGTAATGCCTCTCAGTTCGTGACAAATGACAAATCTGCTCTAGAATTCCTTCTTCCCTACAACAGGGTTCTTAAAATCAGAGAGTTCAAATATTTGGGGGAATGGATCAGTAAAGACCTTAAGAACTACAAAGCATTTGAAAACAGGATTAGGAAACTGGATATTGCATACAATCAATGCAGAAATGTTTAACAAGAGAAATCCATATACAACAATGCGAAATTAAGGCACTATAATGCTGTAATCAGACCCGGAGTCTTATATAGGGTGTCACGAATTTAAATGGCAAAACTTCAGGAACTTATAGGGGACCGAAAAACTAAGACAAAAAGTACTTTAGAGATTTGCTCGTTTTTGCTTAGTTTTAGAGAAAATCGCAAAAAAAAAAACAACAAAAAAAAACAAGTTTTCATTTTTATACTTATTTATTTACATTTATATTTATTTTATGTTCTTTTTAATGTAAATATTGCTCAAAATGTTGCCCTCTTGCACCAATCCAAGCATTACATCTAGCACTCAATTGATAAATTGCAGCTAAACATTGTTCTGATGATATTTGGTGCACTGCATCTCTGATTCGGTCTCTTAATTGCTCTCTTGAGTTGATTAACACCCAATAAACTTTCTGCTTCAATGTTCCCCATACGAAGAAATCCATGGGTGTCATATCAGGTGATCTGGGTGGCCAAGGTACTACTCCTCCACGTCCAATCCATCGTTGTGGATAATTTATATCCAGCCAAGCTCGAGCAACGCTGCTATAATGAGCTGGACATCCATCGAATTGGAACCACATTTCAATCCGCTGCTGTAAGGGAATGCCATCTAAATAATTAGAAAAGTCGTTCTCAAAAAAATGTGTAAATATGATACCGTTCAATCTTCCAGGTAAAAAATATGGTCCCACCAGTAATCCGTTCCAAATTCCAAGCCAAACGTTAATAGCAAATTCATGATGAAACCTATTCTCTCTAATAGCTCTGGGATTTTCAAGAGCCCATACATGATAATTTCTTTGATTAACAATTCTTCCTCTTGTAAAGGTAGCTTCATCGGTCCATATAATTTTTAATGGAAATAAATTATCGTCGCGAATTTTGTCAAGAAACCAGTTACTAAAATTCAATCTCTTGACATAATCTTGAGGTAATAAATTCTGAACTTTTTGAACATGGTATGGGCAGCGATTATCACCTTTTTAAGTTCGCCATATCGCTTGCCGCGATATTGCTAATGCAGCAGATGCTCTTCGGATGCTAGTCTCAGGATTGTAATCGAAGTGGCGTTGGACACAATTTCTTCTCCGATAATCTGCTCTTATTGCTGCCTGGAATTGGTCGCCTTCATTTCGTATTAAGAATGACCCAGGCTCTCGTAGTATATTAAAAGTTAACGAAAAGAATCGTCAATTAGGCACTCTTCTATTTGGAAACCGCGCATACTCCTGCGCTGCTTCTAAAGCTTTACCGTTACAGAAACCATACACAAAAATCATATCAGCGTATTCAACATTAGAATATGTATGCGGCATTGTGGCTGATGCTATTCACACAAAAATATCTGAGTAACTGACTGAAGACTGATTTAGGAATTATAATCCTAGAAGGAAGCCAAAATGTAAACAAATAAAAGATAGAAAAAACGAGCAAATATCTAACGGACTTTTTGTCTCGGTTTTCGGTCCCCTATAAGTTCCTGAAGTTTTGCCATTTAAATTCGAGACACCCTATATATTGTTCATCACTCATAGCTACTGCTGGACATATTGAAAGTAGATAATTTACAAAAAATACGTTCAGATTTCTTTTAATTCATTGATTTTTTAGTGGGGATGATCACCAAATTGTATGCCGTTACTGCTTATGTAGAAAAATAAAAAAAAAATGCGGTTATAAAATATGCACTGATAAATAGTTGTTTTTATTCATTTCCAACTATCATTTCATGATGGTTTTCTAAATTAATTAAGTAACTACAGAGTTTGTGAATGATCGCATCAAGTGATAGTGTTTTTAAATATTCATTTTACTTTTTTGTAAAATTTTTCATTACTTAATACTCTTTTTTAAATTATTAAAAACATTTGTTTAAAGATTATTTTGCCACATGACCATAACTAGTCTTGGCTATGACCATAACTGGTAAAACATGCTCATAACTGGTATGTTTAGCTTTTTTTCATAAAATATAAAACTTTATTTGAAAGGAAGCTTTAGTGTATTTTTCAATTTTACATTCAATAGAATAAACTTTTAAGAATCTAAATATATAACCAAAGATGTCATATTACAAACTGTATAAACGAAATTCCCTTATAAATCGACAAGTTCTCTTAACTATGACCATAACTAGTGATTTACCCTAATTGAGTGCGTAAGGGGTTATACATTTCTGTTTGATCAAGAAAAAAAACAGTACTGTAATGCGGATAGAAAGGAGCGAGCATGGAAAGCAATTAGAGAAGCATTAAATCGACTAGGTAAGTGTCTGAAAATATAAATATACCATGTATTTGTCGGACCCGAGCCGTGTCCCTTCCGCTACGTGTCGTCTTGGATAACATAAAACAACCTTTAGCTGTATAGTCTGTTTTTTTGTCTGGACACGTGGCCCCCATGTCAGTCTTTTATCAAGCGTAAGTACTAAGTACGTCGCTTTCTCAGTTTGGTGGCTTGTGTAGGGTCCACATCTCTAGTCATGATTTCAGTGTCATTTGCGTAAATATCAGTTAGTACGTTACTGTTCGTCGGTATGTCATAGGTATATACTAAATAATCTTATTAGAGCCAAGAGACAAGCGCGCGAAAAATGGCAAATAAACGAATTTTTTTCTGACAGACAAACGTTTAATAAATTCAATAATGACCTCAAATGCCAAATACGAAAATTTAAACAAAATAACTGTGACAATTATTTATCTGATTTGACAGCCAATGATAAGAATCTATGGAAACCTACTAAGCCCCTCTTGAAGTACCGCGAACCATCGGTCCCACTGAGAAAATATGATAGTTTCTGGGCCTTCTCGGACAGAGAATAGTTCGAAATTTTTGCTGGTTATCTTTCGACCGTATTCAGTCTTCACGAAGATTTAGCTGACTTACCACATAAAGAACATTTAGAAACAATCTAGGACTGTCCCTTAGCCCAGTCAATAAAGGTTTCGTGTCGCAACTAATTAGGGGGAAGCTGAATTTTTGCAGAGTGTTAGAACATAAAGTATACACTAAAAAACCACAAAGTCCCGAACCTCACCCCCTTGCTTTTCTCCCCACCTCTTCAGCAACATTACAGGAACAGTACTCTGGTTATATGCTTACAGCTCGAATGATATTTTTAATATATATTTTTTAATTTTACTCATAACTAAATAATAATCAAATTATGTTATATAAACATTTTATTCAGATAGTTTAGTTTCGCCGTAATACTTAATAATGTACTGAAAACAAAAAGTAACTTCAACAAATTATAGCTTTTTATCATTACGTCTTGGGAAGAAATGTTTCAAACAAAACTTGTAGATAATATGATAGGCTTTAAAATGAGCACCACGCCGCCGGTACTATATCTTGATCTTAAAATTTATATAAAATTATATTTTATATAAATTTAATGTAATATAAAATAAATTATAATTAATGTAAATAACAACATGTATTATTTATTTATTTTCCCCCTACATTTCAATAAAATTTAAATATTATTTTTTTATTATACAGTTAGGAACAAACAATGTACATGATATAATTAAATTACAATATTTTTACATATTTCAATTAATTTATTAATTTAAAAAAATATACTAAATGAAACTAGATACATATTTGTCAGGAATATAAGTTTGAATATTTAAAATTATGCCATATGCATAATTTACAAAATATTGTCTCTCACTTTGGTTATATCACTTATTATAATATACTTCATTACACTTATCCAAGTTATCACATGATTTTGACTTGCAGGATCTGAAAAAAAACATTACAATTATAATTCTTATTAATAGTAGTTAAATAAAAATATGGCTATAAAACTTATAAATAACTAGTATTAAAGTATAAGTATCGAAGATTCAAGTTGAAAACAATGCATTTTATAACATTTGATGAGCTCAAAAATAAACATACACACACACACACACTAACGCACATGAACACGCTGGAATTAGAGATCTCACAAAGTAATAAATTAGTACTTTTAAAAGTAATGAATTTCATGAATTCACATGGACTTAAGAATTGGAATATCCATTTGAAAACTTGGCGGCTACTTAAATACATACAGGATTTAGAGAGGGGATGCTTAATAGAGCGGGTGGCCTGCTGTACTCTGGGAGATCTTAAGAATTAAGATAGCTTAGGGTGCCTTTATGGAGCTGTTTACCTTTTGGTATTCTTAAATAAACCTCAGACAACTATTTAGTAGGATTGTCTCATTGTTTAATTTTTTTTTAGGTCAACATAGTCGAAAAATTTCAGGAGGAATGGAATACATAGGTCAAGGAATCTATTATAAAATATACTATTTTAGTTGTCAAGTTAAGCAGTTATTATATTTATTGCATGTGTCTAAAGTTTCGTTGACCAATTTGAAAATTATTCAAACTTTAAGGAGGCTTTAAAAGAAATCTAATATTTTTTTGTATTTTTTGCATAGTCATTTTTTTTTTTTTTATATAGGCTTTAATTTGCCGGGAATTTTAACAGCGTCTGCCTGCGCCTATACCATTTCATTATTTATTTTCTTTAGGAAGAGTCACTTAACCAATGGCCAGTTTGCTTAAATATGTTTTTCTCCCCCAAAAAATCAGATCGGATAGCTTTAGTCACTAATAAACTACATTAGCTTATGGGCATGGAAGAGTCTAACCACGAAGTGGTAAGAGAACTATCTGCAGTTGGTATGTTATTTTGCTTAAAATTCAAGCATTCATCGTCATTCTTCTACTGCATTCCCATAAAATAAATTTTTCAAGAAGAAACTGCTGACCTAGAGTGGGACCAGGAAAAGGCAGTGAAAGATAAAATTTGATAACTGCAAACCTGTGAAATTAAATTTGAAAGCGACCAATTTACACCGTTAGTTTTGCAATGTTGAAAATACTGAATGTTACCAACATTTTCTCTGGAGCAAACACCATGTCTGTTTCATTTGTGGGTCTACCCAAAAGGAGATGAACGCTAAAACGTGGTAAACCGGCCAATAGTGAACAATATCGCCTCTAATCTGAGTAATAATACAATTATAGTATGGGCTAATCTGAGTAGGAGCTTACTTTTGAAATAAAAAACTTATGAACTAGATAGGAATGGTATTGAGATAAAGCAGTGAATAGTAGGAGAGTGAATTAAGGGAGGCTTTCGTTCCAATTAGTTTTTTCTGGATTCAGTCGTAACTTATTCTACACTGCCTATTGATTGATGCTATCAATGTAATATTTTATATAACGAAATGCCTTGAAAATATCAGAAGGGTGAAACGATAAGTAAATTTGAAGATCATCGGCATATTAATGATATTGGAAGTTATGGATAACGTCTGTCAAATCATTAATATAAATTGAAGAGAGGGTTGGTGAAAGAGATGACCCCTGAGGGACACCTCACGTTACATATAGCGATGTTGAAGTAGTTTAGTTAGGAACAATAACTGTTTGGGAACGGAGATACAAGAAGCACTGGAATCAGCCAAGGGCACTACTGGAGAGGGAGAGTTTTTGTAGTTCAGTGAGAAGGATTTTATGATCAACGGACTCAAAAGCCTTCTTCGAAAAATCGGAGAGGATTAGGATAGTATTTTTATGTTGGTCAATTGAGAAATAAATGTCTTCATTAATCAATAAGGATTGGGTTAAATAACCTGAACGGAAGCCTGATTGAAGAGGAGTAATGAGATCTCTATTTTCATGGAAGGCAGTTGAGAATGGACTAGTCTTTCCAGTGGCATAGGTAGGTTTGATAGGATGGAAATAGGCCTGAAATTTTCATACTGTGGAAAAGGAAGAGGTTTGTAAGAAAAGTTATAAATAAATATAAAGGAAGATGAGTTTGATAATTTTTACAGGGATTTGATTAGTACCGAAATATTTTTTTTGGGATTTAAAAACAGAGGCTATTATTTTATCAGGATGAATGTAAAGAAACTAAAAGCTATCTGAATTAAATGGAAATTGAGTAATATAGTAGGTTAGAGGATAAATTAGAGGCTCACTAGGAGAGGAATCTACAAAAAAGGAGATAAGTTCGTCAGGGGTAACTAGGTTATATGTATCCAAATATTGTCATCGTCACAATATATCATCCACACCCAGGTTTTCTAAGAAGCTTCTTATTTGGTTTGGTAAAAATCCGCAAGACCCAAAGCATAAGCTTTTCTCAGATAAATCTTTATTTCCAAATGTGTCTCGGAATCTATCATATAGAAAGAGATACACTTTTCATACATTTCCATTTTTCTCCTTTCTACTTCACATGATTTTTCGAGGTTATTATTTTCATTCCTTACAGTAGGATCCAGGATTAGCGCTGTCCGTCCGTCTTTCAAAAATGTAACAAATTCTTCATACCTCGTGGATCTGTTGGTATCTACACAGTAAACCTTGTCAAAGCAGTAATGTCTTTATTATGTGAGTTGTTTGGACATTTTCATAGCACATGTGCTGGTGTTTCATACTGTATGCCGACTAAGCGGGTGTATATTTGGGTATATACACTTGCGACAAAGGGACCCCAACTTTCCTATCTGTCCGCTGGCATCTAAAACTTGACTCTTGGATGCATAGTTAATATTGAGTTCTAGGGCATTGAATCATTCAGACCCCGAAAGTATTTGTTTTTCACAAATATATCACACTAACGGCCTGCCATCTGCAATTAATCCATTCTTCGAATGCTTTTTCTCTTAGCGAACGTCATTCAGCTCTCACGCTTTGTTGGCTCTGATCCAGTCTCTCTGCACATTCAGCGATCTCTGTATTATAATCGAATTTGGATTGGAACAGAGCTTCCGGAATATTAGACAGTCGCTGAGCAATGTACCAGTGCTGTATTGGAGCCTCCCATTAACAACGGATCAGTCCTAACCCTAGAGCCTCGCAGTTGAGGTGTTCGAAGGGAATAAGATAATGACCATAATGAATCATTGAGACCCCGAATGATATAATGATAAGGATAAGGATGACTTCTCCATTCTCAAGACAGAGCGTCGTTGTTTGCTGCGCACCTCTATCCAACACAATGCCCATACTTTTCTGTAGGTCTATAGCCAAACTAATCTCTGCCAGTATCCTTTGGGTGCTATCTATAATTCTTTCTGCAGCACATTTGTCACATCTTGTGAGGACCACACCAATCTCGTTCACCTCTCAACCTGTATCCATAGCGTCTCGAGAAATTGTGATCGCATAGGTCGTGGTAAAAATTATCAATTGTGAGATTAAGTAACAAAGGAGAAAGAGGACCATCTTGGGGAACTTCTTGCTGTTCATTGATCTGGCTAGTGAAATGTGATACAACAATTGCGTCGATGATTCTTTCACTTATGTGTGCTAAAGAGAAAAAGACTTCCTCGAACAAATGCTGCATTTTTAGAAAGCGTGAACAATATCAGCTGTACAAAGCTATACTTAATATAGTTAAACTGCAGTAAAAGAGGCAAAAACGAGTCTTTGGATTTAATGATATTAAATACGGAACGAAATTAAAATGTAAAATTATTTTGGAGAAAGTTCAGAGGATCAGGTAATAAACCGGAAAATGAAGGGAACGTTAAGAAAAAAAAAGAGGAGAGGTTATCTCGGGATAAATAAAAATTAAAAAAAATTACATGTTAACAAAAGTTTTTAAACCATTAATTTTCGTTAATAACAGGAGTATAGATAATTTAAAATAATAATATGTCAAAATAATACCTTGTTGGCTGGTTGTCCCTACGTCCAACATGCAGCATAACTGGACCGCTTTTGATGTCCTTGAAAACTGATATAGCTTCAGCATGCGTAAGCCCTTGTAGAATAGCCCCATTTACTGCTATGATTTCGTCACCTATTGTGATTATGCACATATATCACTTAAATTAAAGAACTAATATATAATTCAATAGTTTATCGTTTTCTATATAGTATATAATATACAAGTTTTACAGGAGAAGAATATAGTCAGGGATGCAGTGATGATCTTCTCCATTCATCATCCAGTCAACTATACTTTTATCATTATAAGTTTTACAGTAGTGAGTAATGATAATATCTGTTACATCTAACCATTTAATAAAAACATTATATACTGACAGGCAGAAAATTCCACATATTGATTTTTTATTTTTGCAGCTAAAAGTTTCATTCTTTTTTAGATGTTTAAGTACCGATATACTTTATCCAGGGCACATAAAACGTTTTAGGATTAATAAAAATATTAATTAAATAAAAGCAAGCAAAGTTAATCTGTGATGAAGTGATACAGCAATGTATCTAACAATGGATAAGACTAAATTATATATGGAAAGTACAATAATAAGTTTTTTTATATAGGAGCTATCAGCAGACTGGAAAGGTAGGTGTTAATGTTACCTAACAATAAGGTATTGGGGTGGTTTGGAATTAAGTTAAATAGGCGTTGCTATATGGAGGTCGAAAAGGATAAGTACTCTAGAGTTTTACTTGTGTGCTCACTTCTTCTTTAAAGTACGAATTGGTAAGAGTTTTTTCGGTAAAGGGCAAAGTTTCGATTGTTGGTACCGTATATATTTCGGGCTCATTATTATACAGTGAAAGATGAGGTTCGTCAGGAGAAAGAAGTGGAGAATTATCTATTTTTTAATTTTCTTCAGTTTTGTGACAAGCTAGGGCCATATGAATCGTTAAGACAGTCATTTCTTGATGATCTGTTGTGAGCGTAATCAGGATTCGCTTCAAGGTGGTCTACTCCTTCAACATGTGGACCAAACTTGCTTTTCCTTTGTAGTCTGCGAAAAAGTTCTGGTCCTGGTAGCATTAGCCATACAAGAAGGCAGGTGGAAGATCGACAAGGATGTCGGAACTTACTCTCGCGTGGAATACTATTAGTAACAGTACATAACATATATTACGTATATAATTGTACATATAACATATATTACATGCTGTGTAATGAATCATTGAGAACTAATTCCCGTAGCACGTTTTCAAGGTCATTCGACCGCAAAGCAAATATAGCAGTGTCCCAAACAACTTTGTGGTATTGCTCACATTAGCCATTACAATGTGGGTTGTAAGCCGTAGTTCGACTAGTCGGCTCTCTAAATTTAGTACCTGATCTAATCTCAAATTATTTAGTTTTCATACCCTCATAACTCTTTGGGGATTTCCATGTTGATAAAGCATAGTTCCTCTTGGAGGGCATTTAGTTTAGTTAAATATTTAGAAGACAAAATGAAACTATGATTATCTTCATAGGGAATCAATTTTTGGTGATAGCTTAACCAGTAACTAATAGTCCAGCGTGGACCCACAAAATAAGAAAGGAATGAAATTTATATGGTCATATCAAGAGTAGGAATTATAAGTCTTCAATAAGAATGGAAATTAAGTATAAGGGAGGCAAAGAATAAAAGCAGTCAAATAAAACATGTTAATAACAAAGATTAAAAAAATATATATAGTAAGCATTTAAAAACCTACCTTCTCTTAAACAACCATTTTCTGCTGCTTGTCCTGTTTTGAAAATAGTTTTAATAAATATTCCAAGGTTTCCTTTAGGAGAGTCATGACCTCCAACAACACTGAAACCCAAAGATTTAAAACCTGGGCCTTTCTGAAATGTCACAGTAAAAATTGAAAGAGTTAGTGATTTAGGACGGTTGGAAAGAATGGAACGATCTGGTAATTCATTTTTATGCCGCAAATAATTTTCACCATGAGAAGAAAATTTTCGCATTCCAGTTTTCAAAATATCAGTTTCCCTTCTATCTTCTGGTATTGGAGGCTTACCTAACTTGGTTTTTAAAATTGTGGGAGTAGGCTTGAGAGGACTCATTGTTTCTGCAATTGCTTTGTTCAAGGGTGAGACGTAACTGATGGGTGAATAATAATTTGATTTGTTCATAAGGATATTGTCTTTAGGTTTATCAGATATAGTACAACTATCAGACGGTTTGTTACTTGGTTCAGTATTTTTCAAATACACTGGATCACATGGACGTGATACAACAATTTCTATTTCATTTGTTGAGTTTTTCATCACTTTTCTAACTTCTTGAATTGGGAGACCCTTCAATCTAGTACCATTCACCTTTATGATTTCATCTCCTTCCTTTATTCTTCCATCTCTAAAAAAAAAAAAAAAATAAAAAAAAAAATATTAAAACATAAACATTAAAAATAGTTTTATTGAACCATATAATAAAAATATAGACTGATAATATTTTTTTAGATATAATTTAAAAAACTAAACCAAAAAAATATATTAGATTAAGTAAACACTCCATGAAACCAACTGTTATTTATAGCTATTTTTCTTATGAAATCATTTTTATTAATACCCATATATCTGATGCAAGTCTGATGTACATTTAAGTTTATCAATTGGAGATAATATTATAGTATCATTCAATAAAAAGAAAATCATTAAAAAAATACATGGAATGTTTTTAGTAATCTACATACATGAATATGTTTAATTTCTGTTTTAGATTATTTATTGAAATATCTTATTCATAAAGCTAAATATTTAATAAACTATTAAATATACTTTAATATACTTCATTTTCGTAAATTTTTACACGTATGTATGTAGTTATATGAATGTTTTATTTGTGTGGAAAAGTATATATTTCATCTACTATACCTATCTGTAAGGCCTCCAGCTTCAATGTTTGAGATAATATAGCTTCCTCGACTAGGACCATTTTCAATTTTTTCAACATATAGTCCTAACTCATCAGATTTATTTTTCATAATGCATATCCTCTTAAACTCTTTTTCTAAAGTTATATTTCGAGAAAATTCAAGAAAAGGTGTCACTCCACTGACATTTCCAGAAGCCATTAATTCAGTTTCTGTTTGATTGAATTCCTTATCTACAGTAGTTTGCACTACATCATTGAGCTTGTTATTTAATCCCTTTTTATTTCGAGCTATGGATGTAATTTTTTCAAATGGTGTTGGTTGTTTCATTTTAGTGCTGTTTAAATGAAGTCTGTTTTCTCCTTTTGAGTGTAGTTTTGGTATTAAAGGTGAAATATCAGGTGTTGAAAGATCTTTTGGATCTAATGAGGTGGAAGATGTTTGAAATTCATCTTTTGCATTAACAGTGCTGTAACTACAATGTTTTTTATCATTTCCTCTAAAGGTATCACTTTCATAACCACTTTCTTCAGATTTTCCATGCATGATATTATTTAGAAAATTGTAAATTTCTTTTAAGTGTGGTTGTGTACGCATGTTTAGGGGCAAATTTGGTTCTAAATCCTTAGTGTTCTCTTGTAATAAAGCTTTTGAGTCATTCCAATGCATTTGACCATTATTAATAGATTTATTGAAGGTTGGATTTTCATTGGCAATAGAATTGTGACTAACACCAAATTCTTTGCTCGCCATAAGCATGCTGTTTTTAGCATTTTTCTTGGTAGCAGCTATATTTTTTTTTGCATTACCAAGTTGGTCAAATGATAAGCTAGATGGTCTTGACCAAAACAGTTTGCTTTCTGACTGCTCTTTGACTTTAGATAACAAATCATCATGGCTTAATGACTTTCTCCCATGTTCAGTGATCTGCTCTTGCCCAATAACTTCTGTATTCTTTATTAAGTCTGGATCTGTTCCATTTTCTTCTGAAGGATTTTCATGTACAGTTTCAATAATTTGTTTTTTTAATTTGAGAGGTTGATTAGAAACTTTTGATTTTTTATCATTTTTTTTATCTTTCCCTTTCATTAGAAGGCTATTTAGTTGATATAAGTCAGCTATTCCCTTCTGACATTCTTTTTTTACCCATTCGGCACTGTTTTTGGAATGATTTATTTCTGATGGAATAGATGGATCTTTGCTTACAGGTGATTGAGAATAATTATTTCCTCGCACAAACATATGACGAAGAGATTCAACTCTTGAAACTCTTCTACTCTTCGGATTTGAACCAACAGAAATAATTGGTTTCACTTGCTGATTCACAAGGTTTTTATTGTTAGCAGATGTTTCTAAAATTTCTGTTGAATCACTTCTTTTTATTTGTTCCCATTTTCTTCCAACTTTTTTACCCCATGTTGCAAGTCCTGTGAAAATCAAAAAAACACATAAATAGATTTCTAGCAACTCTTATTATATTCAGGTAAATAATATAATAATATAAAAATTAGATTTGGATTTTGTGATAGTTATAATAAAAATTTAGGATAAAATTAATGTAAAATGATAGTCATTTCACTGGTAATTTATCAACTATTGGCTGGGCCACCAAGAGCCATAAACCCCCCTCTCAACATCCAAAAAAATACAATTTCTTATCTTGCAAATAAACTACAATGTTTATTAATTTCCTAATATGATAATCGTTATAGAATCGTTTATATCAAATGACACTTTTTATGATGTCAACTATATGGTTTATGAATCTATTCGCAAAATATATACTATAAAAAATAAATACAAATAAGAGATAAAATAAATAAATAAAGAATCTTGTAATATATAATACAATAAACAATGTGAGAAAAAAAAATTAAATAAATAAACAAAGTACCTCAAACTATACAATGCATAATTGTTTTCTTCAATAAATATTACAAGCTGCCTCTTAAAGCAATGAATAATATTGATGACAAAGAATCCATTCATACACTATGTACAATTAAATAAAATAAACATCCATTATCTATACAAGATATTAATATTTTAAACAATCATTAAATAAAAATATAAACAATAGTAATAATAAAGGAGCAGAAAGAAAAAAAAAAGTTTAATTAATTAAAAAGCACAATTAAACTATATATACAATGTACACAAACATCCCAGGGAAACCCCAGACCAAGCTTGTCCCCCCAACTTATGTGAGGGCAAGCTAGGCCCACAGTAATTCCAACGCTCTTCTCTCAGCTGCATCACCAGCACAAAAATCTAGCTGAAGCTGAAAGGGAGCGCCACAGTCGCTCAGAACTTGAGTAGAAAAGCTGGCCATTGCCATTTTAATCTGCAAGGAGGTTTATAAGGATGTGGGGAGCTAGATAATGAATGTGCCAAAGGGTTGGGGTGGTTGGAAAGGATTTTATGTAATTTGGAGAATTTAATGGGTATAAGGTCAAGGACAAAAGGTATATTGAGATCATTATGTAGATGATCATTTTGTTGGAGACATAATATGAAGCATTTAAAATAATACGAAGGACTTTAGATTGAAAGGATTAAATGCATTTTATATTCGATTGTTTAGCTGTCCCCTACAGTTTAATGATGGTTTTGTAAATATGGAATAATAATAGTAAAAATAAAAAAAAATTAAATTAAATCTTAAAAATACATTCATACTTTATTTACAATATATCCACATCTGACTTCTCCAACCAGACTTCTCCCTACATTTATGGAGGGACAAGCCAAGCTCAAGAGATCCTAGTGCTTCTTTCTCAGCTGCGTTAAAAATAATATCAGTGAAGACTGAGTGAGAACGTTATAGTAAAGTCACTCAGAGTATGAGTGAAGGGAGGCCATTGCCAGGAATCCATGTCTAATTTTATAATAGATCACGAGGCCACTGCTTTTTAACCTGTGAGGAGGATTATAGGGGTGAGTAGAACTGGATAGGGATTGTACTAGTGGATTACAATGATGCGAAAGTTTTTGATGAAATGTTGAAAGTCTTACAGGTATGGATTCTAGGACTAAAGGTTTATCAAGGTCGTTATGTAAGGTTTTTTAGGATACACAATAGGGGGTGTTGGTTATGGTTATGGTTCTCAGGAATTGGGATTGGAAGGATTGGATACGTTTGATGTTTGAGTGTTTTACAGTTCCCCAATTTCTGGTCCGTAGGTCCAGATAGGCTTTAGGATAGTCTTGTAAATAAAAAGCTTGTTGTCTTACACTGTGTCTTTTAACCATTGTTATCTTTTAAGTCTAGTATGTGGGTTCCAAGTCAGTCTTTTGTCTAAGATGAAACTTTGAGAGGTGAAATTGAAATATATTCCAGTTACGGTAATTGTAAAGTTGGAAGAGGCAATATTTCTTCCATTAAATTTAACGTTAACGGTTTTGAACTTTTATTTAGGTGAAATTTGATTCTAATCAGGGGGGGGGTGGGGGGGGGGGCTATATTTCTAAATGTTTTCTTTGTCAGGAAAGTTCTGTAAAGCCTCAGAGCATTTTATACAGAAATCACCTGTAGTATGTGCAAAGGTGAAAGATATACTTAGCAAAGGTAAGAACGATAGCCCCCCCCCCACCCCCCCCCTAATTAGTAAAACAGTTAAAACCCAAATATACGCTAATAAGTACAAAAGAAACATAATTATCAAATTTCATTAAGATCGGACCAGCCGTTCTCAATTTAGAAATTTAGCCCCCCCCCCTCCTAATTAGTAAAACAGTTAAAACCCCAAATATACGCTAATAAGTACAAAAGAAACATAATTATCCAATTTCATTTAGATCGGACCAGCCGTTCTCAATATAGAAATAATATGGGAATCGAATTAAATATTTGAAAAAACAGCCCTTTTTGATGCCATGGTTTTCTCAACTATGATGTATGCTGCTGAGGTTTGGGCTTTAAGATATATGGAGCCAATGGAGGTTATTCAATCCCGATTTATAAAGTCACTCTTCTTCTGGCAAAGAAACACTCCCAACTTCATAGTACGTCTAGAAACGGGTCGCTACCCAATTAAAATACTACTTATAAAGAAACTAATAAACTTGCGGAAAAAACTCTCAAACATGTCCGAAGACAGATTTCCGCGGGTTTGCTTTAACAGGCTTGTTGAACTTGTTAAAATAAGAAACAAGCACGAATATGACTTCAATTGGGTTACACAAGTGAGGTCAATCTTTGAATCACTAGGTTGCAAAGAAAATTTTTTACGTATTGAGGGAAATTATTTAATACGACGAAAAGATGATATTTTACAAAAAATAACGATCCACCTTTTGTCAATAGATATCAACAGGGCTTTAAATTCAGCCGCGAACCCAATCTACAGGAATATTAGTAGTTTTAACATTGGAGAACCATAAAAATATTTATCATTTAATGCTGGCCTTCATAAAGTGAGAATTGTCAGTAAATTAAGAGTTTCAAGCCCGGCAGTCAATAAACTGTACCTGAAGAACGCGACCATTTCACTTGAAGGAAACAAAAATTGTACTTTCTGTGAGCATTTTGTGGAGGGCTGTATGAGCCACATGCTACTGCATTGCTCTAAATGCAATGATCCCAGAAAAACCTACCTGCAGACCTTTATTACTGACACCTGTGACATTGCCAATGTTGAAAATATTTTAAATATTACTGATATTGATAAAATAAACATTTTTTATAATTATATCAGTACAATATCTAAACAAATGAAAACCAGTATTTAAAATTTGTATATGTATCTATACAAGTGTGTATAAACTTACCAGTTCATTAGTGGAATCGTTAACCGAGAAAACTCCTGCTTATATTTATTTTTTTCTATAATTTATTTTTATGTTAATTCATGTATTTGTATATAATAAGTGTATTTTTATTTCATGTATTTTTTCCCACTGTGTAAATAGATTTAGAATTGTCTGAGAATGTACCAGACTCACATTTATACAAGAATGTTCTTTTATAAATAAAATTATTATCTATCTACTGTCTATTTAACGCTCTTAATAACACAGTTAATTTTAAAACAGACACTGAAAAAATGGGATCTGTATACGCAAATATAATAGATAAATTTAAAATATAAATTTTCCAACTTGGTAATAAGAAGAAGAAAAAAAAAAAAAAAAAAAAAAAAAAAAAAAAACCCTTGAACACTGTTGGATCTTGTCTAATAGCATCACGAGCTCAGCCAACCTAGATTTGAGAGCTCAGAGATGGCCTTTTACAGATGTTTGCTTGGCTCCACAGGTATTTTCGAATCTTCGAGGGGCATTCAATCAACTCAAAACATAGTTCTCCGAATTTTCGCTTGGACGATTTTAATCCTTTCATTTATTCTTTGGAATGAACTTCTTGCTAATTGCTTCATTCTTGAAATTGCTGAGACTATTTAGTTTCTCGTAAACATATGCACGACCATATGTTTTTCGTAGGAATTTGTTCTGGCACTTATTGCATCAAAAAAAATATTACGCCTTTATTGTTTCTGCAGCTAAATATAAGTATAATTAGATACAGTAGATTGGGGGACGCGATGGCCGAGTCAGTTGGGGCGTGGGTCTCAGCGCACTCGTAACCAGAAGGTCGTGGGTTCGAATCCCACCTGGGCGGCTTAAAATGTATTTCGTGGTGAACCCACAAATGAATCTTGACCTTTCCACCCTGGCTAGAGTAGGTTGGTAACCCTGGCTGTAGGATAACCCGTCCTTCCTGTCCTAGTTGAAGTACATAAAGACGTTAATGTTTTCTTTCAATTCTATTCTATTCTATTCTATCCCCTTACATCTCCGTCAGATGCCTGCCATTACGAGTAATAATTAACAATTAATTTTGGTTAAATTATGTAATCTGATACCAATGAATTGTTTCAATAACAATTTTACTATATAAATTCTAATTTGTTTTTATTGTAATCCTTTATTTTCCTGTATACCGAAATAGCTAGTTTATTTACTCATCTTCTTATGTCATTTTTAACGGTTGTGTGTGTGTGTGTGTGTGTGTGTGTGTGTGTGTGTGTGTGTGTGTGTGTGTGTGTGTGTGTGTGTGTGTGTGTGTGTGTGTGTGTGTGTGCTTGTGTGCACAGATGGGTGTGCGTGCGTGAGTACTTGTGTGAAGTATTTGTAAATATTTTTTTCTAATCGACGTTCATTTTCTTTTCTCTGTATATCTTTTCTTACTTATCTATTATTTTCTTTTCTTTTCTATTTTCTTCCTTTTTCCTAATTATTCTTAACTAAAAACTATTATTTTGTTTTCTTGTGTTTTTATGTATTATTTTATTTTCTGAAGTTAAATGTCTTATTTTCTATATATATATACACTACATATATAGTTATCTTTGTCTGTAATTATGGTTGGCAGACTATTGTGCTATCTTATTGCACATCTGTGTTATTCTTGGAGGAGAATATGCACCAGAATAACGTTTATCTCGATTTTTGTATCCTTAGATTTTACCTAACTTTTGCATTTTTACATACGCGACTACATCACTAACAGATAAGATCACTCAAACCTCCTTATGGAACATCCAACTCCCGTGGTAACAACCTATCCTATTGCAACCTCCAACTATTATTCTGTCCTCTCTCTCTCTTGGACCCTACTAATTGGTCTACCTCTCCTTAATACGAGTATGTTCATTTTTTCCCAAATTTCTACCTCTCAAACAACGACAGAAAAACGCAGAGCAAGGGCGAAGTAGCACCGTACTACACCCATCAGACAAAATTAATTACAATTAACTTACAAACTAAAGACAGAAATAAGTAAGCTCAGAATACAAAACCATACATATTTCCCTGATCCTTGGAAAATATCGATAGTAAAGATGATACCCAAGCCCAAAAAGCCACCTGAACTCCCATCCTCATATCGTCCAATATCACTGTCATTTTGTCTATTACGGGCAAAATCCTTGAAAAACTCATCCTATCCTAGATTCCAATCATACCATCGCAGGTCAACAGTTTGGAAGTAGTTTAGCATGTTAGACGTAGTCTCCTCAGCGATGGAGCGCGGAATGCACGGGAGCCTTTCTCAACGTGGAGCAAGGCAAGTTGCAAAGGAGCATTTGATCGAGTTTGGCACCAATTATGGGCTTCGATCTTAATGAAATTTGATAATTATGTTTACAAGCTCCATGGTCCGATCTTAATGAAATTTGAAATTGCTAACTGTTTTACTAATTAGGGGGGGGGGGGGGGGCTAAATTTCTAAATTGAGAACGGCTGGTCCAATCTTACTTATTAGCGTATATTTGGGGTTTTTAATACGTCCTTATTTTATCCGCTCCTATCTCAGTGATAGACATGTCATCGATATTTATTTTATTTGGAGGAATATAAATTGAAATAATTGTAGTTTTTTATTGTTAATTAGCGTGTTGATTTTCAAAGTTAATCATTCGTGTGTGAACATCGGTGGATGTCGCAGAAGGATTTTCCGTAGGATTATCATTTTTAAAGTTTTTTTCTATCCAAGTTGAATTCGCCTTTGGTAATACTGGAAACTCATTATGTTTTGGTTTGAAAATACTGCGTTCTGAGGGCTTGATAGTTGGTCTTTGTTTACTTAATTGGATTTGTTGGTTTCTGATATATTTCGGGCAGTTTTAAGTTAATCATAACTTTTCCTACTCTGCCCTGTTTATCCAATCTGTCAGCGTACCCAAAGGTAGTCCTGACTTCCTGCCCTACATTATCCTTTAATGACATTCCACTGATCTCTGTTGAATAGATCCGCTATCTAGGACTCAATCTAGACAAAAGTTTAACTTGGAATCCACTTACAAGACTAAAAGGACAGGAAACTGCTCGTCCTTTTCGACTCCAACATTTACTAAACAACAAAAAACTCCCGATCTACTACAAAGCACTCATTTATATGACAGTTATCAGACCTATTTGGATGTATTGGAGTTGAGCTTTGGAGCTCCAGTAAACCATCTAATTCATCTCGTATCCAATTCTTGCAATCCAAAATCCGGCGAAAAATCCTTAATGCTCAATAGTTTGTTATAAATAAACTTATCCATAAAGACCTCTATGTTCCATATGTTGCTGATTTAGCCCAAACCAGATACCTATCCTTTCATAGTAAACTCCATAACTATTCAAATCAACTCGTCTCTAAGCTTGCTTCCCATTATATTTCTGACAACTGTCAGAGGCGTCTGAAAAGCAGGTGATCTCGGGACATTCTCATATAAAACTTTTATGGGAGTGCTATCACTGATTAGTTGCTTCACAAGTAATTGCTATGTTTTTAAGTACATTATTATTACATTTACTTGATGTATTTTTTTTGTACAGTTTTAAATTTCAATAAATGGATGAATAGAAAAAGAAAAGAAAAATATGAATTAAATTTAAATATATGGCTTGCGCAATGAATTGCTATGGAATGGAAAAATTAAAGAAATAAAAAATATCCGTTGCAGAAACTAAAGATTTAATTGTAACTTGACGATTAATGTGCAAAAATGGGTATAAAAAACTTTACTGTTCATTGATAAAAAAATCACATGATCGAATTATGGTTTTTATTGAGAAACAAAATCAGCTGTCATAGGAATCATATCTAATCTTTGTTCTGAAAACCGTTATTACTTTTTGAGATTATCCAAATGTAGAAGAAATTTCATTGTTTTAAAGGTGGAAAAGATTCATTAATTAAGTAGTAAAAGCTTATTATACGCTATGAAAGAATTATAATAATTAATTATTTTGCATCTTAACCTTTCCTTGTTATTTTAGGTGATCCTGAAATCGGAGTTGAAGATCCAACAGCGACTGGAGAGGCCTGACCTGACCTAGGATGCCACTGCCTTATTCCTTCTTCATCGCTGTCTGGAGAAAGAGGAGCAAGACTGACCAATTGTGGATTAGGATCTGAACTTCTTCTCTTAAATAGCCTCATCATCTGTAAATATCAGAATATCCTTTAAATATTGACAATGAAGCTGAGAACATGTCATTAGTTCATTATTTTTTAATCAATTGATTATAAAATAAATAAACCACTATTCGTTGTTAGGAATTACTATAAATGGCGAGAAGAGGAGTGAGCAATCACGATAGAATATGAAACTTCTGCTTTCATATTCTATCGTAATTCTCCACTCTTCTTCTCGCCATTTATATTAATTTCTAACAACGAATCGTGATTTAGTGTATTATTTTATTCTACTTCTGGAGAACGATTAGAAACACATTTGAACGTTCACTCTCTCTGCCTAAAATTCCATTTTAAATCTATTTTATCCAAGAATGTAGGAATCCAATTTCACTTAGAACTTCAGCCTCGACGATGGCTGTGGTAAACATCCGCATTAATTAAAAAAAATTAATAACATTTAAGTGAATACGTCTATATCATCACGATGTTAAAAGAAAAATAATTTACGAAGACAGAATAACTATGAATTTGGTAGCCTCGGACATGTTCTACAGAGATGTAAAAACTTTTAGATTTTGTAAAAATCAATTTAGTAGAATTATGAATAACTTGAGGTACGCATGATGGTATAGAAGGATCAATCCTAATTGAATTATGAATTGGTTAATAATACAGAAATGAATAACGATAAGAAATCTTAGAAATCTAATTGGAGGTTATATACGAGTAGTATTTAGCAAATAAAAGCAGATGTAGAGATTTCAGAATATCAAAGCAATGGAATGAGGAGGTTATACCCCTCCCTCCCCAAAACAAATAAAACGTCACACCTATATTGGACTTAAGTAATATTTATAACTATACAAAATAAAAGATAAAATGTATTATATTGTCGAGTGTACAGAGTGTTGATGTTGACACAAACAAGAAGGTCTCGACAAACAAACATGTTCAACTGAGCAAGAAACGTATTGTTTAATAACAAGCAGGCATAATAAAGAAGGAAATAATTGAACAAGAGTTTAAAAAAACATTTTCACTAAACCTAAAATAAGTGATTACTGAATATAAACTCGGTTTAAAGATGGCCAACCTGGCTAATGTATAAATCAAACCTTGATAGTCGACAATCAGTAAAATTATCCTTTAGCCTGGGAACAGCTCTAGTCTATTTATTTACTTATTTAGCCGAACGAAAATAAAATTACAATACGCAAAAAAATAATAAACATAATAATAATAATTAAAATATATGGACAAAACTAAAACATGGTTACAACTTCTGTTTCGTGAAGCTTTGCTGGATCGCTGAGTCTGAGCAAGGGATAACGCTAAGATATAAATTTCATTAAAATCTTAAAAAAACTGAACAATCACATATAAGTTCAATGATTAACAAGTTGAAATAATAACTCATCGATTCGTATTAGCAATAAAAGAAAAAATATATAAAAACAGGTAAGAAAGAACTATTTTGCTTGCTGCCGCCATTTTGACCCGTGTTTGGGAACGGCAGCAGTGTTTTTTCTTACACAGAAATCGATGATGTTTCAGATAAGCATTGATTTTTTTGGGAGACCTATCATGACAGGTTTAGTGTCGTCGGCTCTTGTACTATTGTATTCTAACTAGTCTGGCCATAAGTTCTGTATCACTACTGAAACACCTACTGACCCCTAGAGCCTGAGCAACTTAAAAATCTCGCCAGGGGATTTTCTTGAGTGGGAGAGGTACCACAGAAGCACGATTTTCTTTAACAGAAAATTACATCTCAAGAAACAGAGTGTAACCGAGAAGTTTGAAAATTATTTCAATGCCTTATCATGCTAACACAGAAAGGAGTACGATTAGAGGACTCTATTATCTTTCAAGAGTACAGTGGTTAGCATTTTATATGTGTGAACTTTGGGCCGGACTAGGAATGTCTGCTGATTAAGTGAAAAATAAAACTTTTATTGTTTGAATATTATGTTGTGGAATAAATTTTATTTATCAATGATTTTGTTTTAAACAATTAAACATTTTACAAATTATGTAAACATTTGAAACGAAACAGATGTAAAAAATGATGTTTCTCCAGGTATGCATGCTATCAGTTTGTTTGTTTGAGTAATTCTTATTATATTTTTTTCGAGCGTGAGTTCCACGTCCTTCTTTATTACCTTAAATTTACTTGCAGGCAATGCTTGCCACTCTTGGGAAATCGTCTCTTTAAGTGGGCGTGCAGTTATAATACTGTTAAAAAGGTTTTGCCCCGTCCTGGGAGGAATAGAGCTTCTTCTGCAGCTTTATCAGCCATTTCGTTACCTCTTATTCCGATATGACTTGGCGACCAAATGAAGTAAACCGATTTCCTTCCTTCATAAAGCTTCTTGACCAGATCTAGAACACGATGTATTTCTAAGGGCCGAATTCCAATGAGGCAACTTTTAGGCAACATGTAGTTGCCTACATACAGTCTTTCAATGGAAGCAACACAAAGCGACAAACAATATGTCTCCTTGCCGTATGCTACTAGTCGACTGTTCTTGTCATTCGAATGCACCACCTGGCGACATGATTTTACATGTCGAACAGTGTTGCGGCTTGTAGTGGGTGACGAGTGGATAAATAAGAAAACCGTGTCTTTTATTGACAATTTCCAGAATTCTTCCGAGTTATGAAGTGATAAAATAGCCGACTATAAACATATTGCACTTAAAAATGATAAGTTAAAACAATTTTCAAGTAAATATAATTATTGTACAGTGATGGAAATAAAAATACTTGTTTGTTTATCAATCGTTAATTTCGTTTCCAAATAACATAAAATTATTTTATAAATTTCTTTCATGCCGATTCTTTTGATTATGAATCGGAACATACTCATGGCCCAACCAATGAGAACAATTAAGTGGAGTTCACCAAGGATGTGTCTTAAGTACAACTTTGTTCGCCCTTGCTGTCAATGATTTAGGGTTAAAATGTTATGTTTTTCGTCTACTACCTCGCTATTCTTTACTGATCGAAAAGTGTCCTTTCCATCAAAGAAAAACTTCAAGATGCACTGAATCGTATTAATGAATGGTTTTTATCAACTGGACTGCCCTTCTCTCCTGAAAAAACTAAATGTTTGAAATTTAGTAGATGTTACCTCAGCTAATAGAACTTTAAGATACTCAAACAATAGAACTTTTTCTAAGAAGTTACATTTTTTCTAAAATTGAAGATACCTCAACCAATAGAACTTTTTCTGGGTAATGTTAATGTACCTTCTGTCAATACCTGCAAATTTGTAGGTTTGTTATACGATAGATGTCTGTCTTAGGAATATCATATACAATCATTGAAAGGAATATGCATTGAGAAACTAAAAATACTAAGAGTACTTCGCGAAACAAACTGGGGAGCGGGCAAAAATACAATGCTTAAAATATATGTAGCTCTGATCGGCTCCAAGATAGAATATGGGAGTTTTGTTTATGGTTGAGCTCGCAAAAATAATTTAGCTAAATTCGATTACGTGCACCACACTGCAATATGTCTCGCAACTGGAGTTGTCAGAACAAGTCTGACACAAAGCATTTTTGTCGAATCTGTTTTAACATCTGCACTAAACTATATTAGCAGATTATTTCTTCAAACCACTCACTCAACATACAAATACATTTTCCAACCCAGATTCTCAACAAAAGTCCAACAGAAATACCACATTCAAAAAATTAATATTATTCCATATTAAATATTAAATATTATTCCATGAATAATACCACATTGCCATTAGCAGGAAGAATGATATCAACTATTACATAACTATCATCCATCAAATTAAACTCGTTTAGAATCGACGCATCACCATAGTCTTATATTCAATCAAAATTAAACCGGAGTCTATCAAAATAAACCAAAGAAAACACAAAACCAGAAGAATACGGAAAAAATTTCGACAATAATATCTCCTTACTTAATTTAATTTAATCAATAGCATCTGCCTTTCTCACGTCTCAAACAACGCATAAATTCAAATTACACAAACTTTGAAGTGTTTATACGCCTGAAGTTTATGCTATCGCCATTACTATACGATACACTTTGAGCTGAGACCACTTAAGGCCCAATTCCAACGAGGCACGGAATGTAACAATAATCAAACAGTCATCTTGTTTTTTCAACAATTCGTCATCCTTAAATATTTAGAATACTTAAATAATTTAAGGATAAAATGTGAAACTATTAAAATACTAACCGACAGCCATTGTACTCTATACATGTTAACAAAAAGACACTGTCACCGTACCATTATTGAAAAAAATACGAACCTTTCTGAAACACCTACAAACTGAAGGTAACAATCGGATTTCATTCAAAGGGATAAAAGGGCATTCAGACTTGCCCGATATATTGACAATGTCCCCTTGAAGGTTTCTGTACAAACTAATAATAATAATAACGATCACCATTCTTATACATGCAATATGCTTCAGTTCAGATCTTCAGTAAATTTAAAGCACAAAAGTTCCCATCTTTTTAACCAATACGTCCTATCCCATCGAACTTTTGCATTCTAACGCTCCTATCCCTTTCGCTCTACCATTCTCCGAAATTCCATTCTTCCTTTAATCAGACTAGCTAAATCCGTTAAATCATTGCAATACCCCTATTTTTAGTACATTATTCTAATCCAAGGTAGTATAATTGTCTTAACGATATTAATAATCTGTTAACAAATAGGATTAATGAATTTTGAATTATTATTTTTCTTATTAAATGAATCGCGAATTAAATTATCATTGGTGGATAGGGGAGGTTGTAAAAATCAGCAATGAATTCTGGAATTTTCACTTACCTACAAGATTTGGTTCATAAGTTTAATTGTTTTGTTTTTTGTCAGTTCACAGCAACCTGAAAGAGAAAAAATCAAAACAATTAGTTTTATCAAACATATAAGACTTAAAATTTTGCAATATAATTATCGTATTTATCTAATTATATATAAACAAACAAAACAATACATTTTCACTTGAGGTACGCATGATGGTATAGATGGATCAATCCAATTAGGATTGATGAATTAATTGCCCCTTCTATAGAGATTATTTTATTAGAAAACTAGTTTTGAATGTTAAATATTCATCATCAGTTCTAAAATAAACAAAATTTTTAAAACATCAACAGTTTGTTACATGGATTATATGTTTTCAAAAATATATGATAGTTTCAAGGCTCAAAAAAATTCTAAATTGGGTTTATTCACTATTATTGCTCCTTTATCACTGTTCTATTAATTGACATTATCAATTATGTCGAATTCTTTACCCAGCACCAGTAAAAACACAATATCATTATCAAATTTAACAAAAACGTATATCTGTTGAGAATGAGAGTGGTGTAAGTCAATAGGTATAATCTAGGCGTTGAGTGTGGTTGAGTTTGCGAAAATCTCGCACCGAAATTTCTCCTCCGATTATCTATTGTTCAGGGGGTCCTACTGACCATGGAACTACATAATGCAACCCGGGCATGTTGTAGGTTTTAGGCGGTAATAGTCGATGTGGCGCAGTTCTTATAACCTCCTTAATTCAACTACAGAGCGTCGTAAAGATTTGAATTTGGTGTCAAATTGTTTATATCTTCATACTGAAAATTTTAATTCTATCATATTTTTTTATATCAAGTGAGCCAGCAATTCGGGCGACAAGCTATCCCTCTAAATTTTAATCCCCATTTATTTTTCTTATTTTGTGAGGTAGAGCAAAGGTTTGTCATGTAACCCTCCTTTAATTTTACACGTAGTTTTCAATTTTGTAAACTTAGTGCAAGTGCGTATAGTGTAAAAGTGCGCAATAGTAATCAACTTTTTTTTTTACATGTAAGAATCGCTATATTTATTTTAGATTCTTATTCTACATCCAATTTCATGAACAATCGATACTTTGCTTAAGTGTCTAGCATGCGCTATAAAGGCGCAAAGTGCATTTTAAGATATTTCTCAAACATAACAAGTGACACATGATTCTTATGAATGTTTACACGCTAGATCATGTGGCGGGATTATTTTTTTTAGAAAACATCTCTATTAAAAATAATGAATATTCAAATAGGAAAAACTTCTTTTTTTTTTGTTTTATTGATTTTTTTATTATTTATGCATTTATTTATTTTTTCAACAATTAACTGCAAAGCCGACTAAAAGTTAGTTAGTACCTATCTTGCTTCGAACCAAAGATGGATAAAATAATATTTATTATTGGTGACTCCTTATTTTTTTTGTCAATTATGAGAATGTTGTTAAGTTTTATCGCATTTGCCGCTTCGAAAATAGTTAATAAAAACATAACTTTGAGTTGTGTTAGATATGCTAGCTTCCCGACTTGAAAAAAAAATGTTTTTTTTTGTATAAAAAAATCGTGCTTAACCCTCCACGCACGTACGTGATTTTTCCTCTTTAGTTTATGTAATTTTGGGGTATAATAAGAACATACTCAAAACATTGATTTTTGTCAAACTAAAGGAACTTTTACTTACACCACAAATTATTGCTGATGTGTTTCTCTTAATATCATTTGAATTATCACTGTAAACCTATGAAGAAATGAATGTCCATTGGTACAACCACTATTGTCCACAGGTATAAAGGAGGAAGGTACTTATGGACACTAATCAGTAAGTTACAAAACATTATTTTCTGTAAAAATAAAATTACTTTTCAAAAAAAAGACACCAGGGTTCGATATCCCCTTGAATTTCTGATCTAATGGTACAATAACTACTCAGATAAATTAAGTGCCGAAAATTAGAAAAAGTTATAAGTGAAAATTGTCCACAGGTACAGCACCTTCCCCTATATATATATATATATATATATATATATATATATATATATATATATATATATATATATATATATATATATATATATATATATATTTAAAAATAGATGTTCAAAATGTAATATGTAATAACTCCAATGATGTAATAATGTAATAACTCCCTTGACGAGTTTTTTGCAGGATTGATTGATGAAACCGTCACTGGCAACTGGCTCCAAAATGTAGGAAAAGACGAAAAAAGATATAGAAAAGTTTAATTTTACTATTTTTTACCAAGCTATGAAAATCATCTTTTCTCAAAAATATTTTAGTAAAAAAAATAGAATACCACCAGCGGAAAACGTTCAAACGGGGGGAAAACCGGCTAAAAGTGTGTTATCAGTCATAAAGACGTAAAATTAATTAAAATTAATGAAAGAAATATCATTATATGTTCCAAAGCTCACTTAAGAGAAGATCTTCCAGGCTGCCTCTCACCGATTTTAATCCAAATTGCTTCGTTGTTTCTATTTCATTTTAAGGACTGTTTCAATAACAAAATTACTATTCCTTGCTAAAAATTTATGTTATTGTGTTTATTGCTGTAATGTAAAACCAAAAAAAAAATAATAAATTAAAGGTTGCAAAGGCACGTTTAAAGCAAAGTTAATTATTTATAAGACGGCCGGATAACTGAGACTGTGACGTACTCTTTCAAGACATGGACCCTCGCCAAGGAAACGCATTGAGTCCTTTTGGTGTTAGGATAGAAATTTGTCAATAAAGGATTTTGATCCAGTATTTAGGAAAAGAATTTGGATCATCCAGAGAGATGAGAGCTCTACGAAGAGATCGACATTGTCACGTACGCCAAAAAAGCATAATTGAAGTGGTTCGGTCACGTTGAAAGGATGCCAGAGCAAGGGGTCCCCAGTAAAATGAAAGCCTGGCAGGCAGTGGCTGGAATAGCCCGGTAGTGACGTGGCTGCAAAATGTCGAGTAGATGGCAGACGAAGCTTAAAGATCGTCAGGAGTGGCTACGAATTGTGAAGGTGGCCAAGGTTATTCAAAAGGTTGAGGGTCTATCAGTGAGTGAGTGTGTGAGTGAAAGACTTATAAAATTAAGCGATAAATGATATTAACTTTTATTCTTTGTGCTACCATAATTTACGTAACAAATATTAAAAACTATTATTATAAAATTATTAAGAAGTAATCTCTTCAAAATATTTACAACAAGGAAGAATACAAACAGCTCGTAAAGGCTTAGGGTTGGTGCAAAACTTTTATAATAGAAATTTTTTATTTCTAAATATAAAAATTAAACATTACAATACCGTGATTAAACCAACAATGTTATATGCCAGCGAAACCTTGTCACCTAACAGTAAAACATGTATCTTAAATCTAAAAAAGAAGAAAGGAAAATTATTATAAAAATTCTGGAACCAAGGTGCTCCGAAAACGGATATAGATTTCAGAAAACGTCTATAACTGAAGAATATTCTAACATAGAGATGTCTTAAATTCGATGGTCACATAACGAGGCTTCCCGATCACAGACCTATAAAAAGAAAGTAAAATACCCAGCATCTCTTGTTAATGGAGGACAGTGGATTCAAAATGTTAAAAAAAAAAAAAACTTGAATCAGTCAAAATAACTAATGAAGGAATAGACAAAAGCAACCATTTTAGAATAAAAGTAGGAAAATGGGAGGTTAAACCAGTGAACAAAAGCCCGGAGAACTGGAGGAAAATAGAGCGAAGAAAGAAAAGCCGAACTCTCGCAAAAAATGAAAAACTGGAGGGCAAATAAAAAGAACAAGAAGCCCTAAAATTAAACCATCTTTACTAAGCGTCTTCCACCTTGGGAACTTTACGACCAATAATAATAAAATTATTAATTATCAGTTTGTTGGAACATATTTGGAAAAAAAAAAAATCTTTTATATTTTGTAGTATAACATCACATTATTTTTTACTTTTTCAAAGCTTATTCCAGAGAACGTCTATGCGTGCATTTACCACATATAAGGATCTATTTGACAATGCGTGTAAAAGACAAACAAAAAAATAAAATATACAGAATTAAACTGTCCGTCAAAAGTATCGCAACACTTTGAAATATTTGAATTTTACAAAAACCTCTGTGTTTTAATAATAAAGAAAGGTTCTGAAGTCTATAATAAACATTCCTTAACTAGATATAAACAATTTTTATTAAAATCAATCACAGTATTTTTTCTAATAAACAAAAAAAGTTAGAAATCCTACTTTTTAAAATTTTCATTTTTTACAATTTTAACTTTTAACTTTTTAATTTATACTTAATAAGAAATATGACTGCTTCCACTAGTCTTGGCATACTTGTAAATAACGAAACAAATGATAAACATTGACTGAGGGAAATTTGAAAAAAATAATCTAAAATTCCATTGTTTTTTATAAACAGGGAAAAACATTGATGTTTCTAATCCTTAATGTCTCACGTTTAATAAATAATATTAATATGAATATAAAGCATGCATGGATTAAGGTAAAAACCAGGAAAATCTCGAGAATTATGAGTGTGGCAATACTTTTGAGGGGAGTTTAGTTCATTAAACCAGATATCAATCTAATTAATACGAGTGCCGGATTTTTTAAGCCAGATCCTGAATTTCTTATATATATTTTTTTCTGTGGTTCTAGGAAAAATTCCTAAAGTGATTATTAGTTTTTCAAAATCCAAGAAAGCTAAATGGCGTACAGTAGTAGACTGTTTCTGAAATTGATTTATTTTTTTAATTTTATTTTTAATTCAAACCAATGAATAGTAAATCCAACTTTCACGACGAGCTTCAATTACCCTTCTTAGTCTACCAGGTCTACTTGCCAATAAATTAGTTCCTAAGGTTTTTTTTTTTCTTCTTTGAAATCCTCTAAAAATATCTATAGTTGAAAAATAAATACAAGAATAATTAGGTGTTAGAATTTAATAATTTAAACATAAAAATGTATTATAAGTTTTTATTTATAGAAAGGAATCATAGATTGATTGATCAATTTATGCAAATGATAAAATTCGATGCAACCAATCAAAACTTTATCGTACTAACACTGAAAAAGGATCCAGTATCTCGAGAGTTCCTCGCCCTTACGGTCGGTCAATATTGTTCTCCAAGCGCCTGATTTATTTTCTGGATAATATCTAGTATTTTTTTGTAGAAATGAATTTTTTAAGGGTTTGCTGCCGACAGCTTTCGACTGTTTTCGGACTGAAAACGTCAACTTATTTTCGGTTTAGATAACACTTAATGTGAAAATCCAGCTTAACCATTTGATAGCATGTGATAGAGAGGGCTCCTTTCCTGTGTAAATTATATACTACAAGTCTTTGGGTTTACATAAGAAAAACAAAATAAGTAAATAACAAAAATAAAATAAAATAAAAGAAAAAGAAATATTTGAACACTAAAATATTATTACATAATTTCGGAAGATTGATAATTGAGGAGGTAGATGAATAAATTATGTTTAAAGGAAGTGAGAGAAGGAGCATTGCGGATCGAAATGGGTATGGAATTCAGAATAAAGCTGCACGATTAATAAAGGATTTTTCAAAGGAAGCAGTTCGATGAGAAGGGTTATACAAATCTATAGGCTGAGATCTGGTGTTCAAAAGATGAATGGAAGAACGAAGGGCAAGGATGTCGTAAATGTACGAAGGTTTTTTGGACTTTAAGGATTGGAATAGAAAGGAACCAAGGAAGTATTGTCGCCGAAAACTTGGATAGAGCCATCTCAACTCGGAATACCAGCAAGTAATGTGAGAACGCCTGGGGATCCCAAAAATGAATCTTATAAAGGAGTTCATTAATCTTTTCACCTTTATTTCAAGCTCGCCAGACAGTCCTCCGTATACTAAGCATCCATGATCGAGGTGGGGAAGGATGAGGGAAGATACTAACAATTGACGGGTATTGCGAGAGAAAAATCCACGGAATTTTAGGAGCTGTTTGAGGATGGAGATGGTTTTTCGGGTAATGTGGGAGATATGGTTATTCCAATGCAGATGTTGATCGAGTACTACTCCGAGGTTTTTGACAGAGTTTGTGAACTGAATAGGAACGTTATTGAGATAAAGAAGTGGATAACAGGAAAGGGAATTAAGGGAGGGTTTTCATCCAATTAGCATTGCCTTAGTTTTTTCTGGGTTCAGACAGTAACTTATTCTCGACTGCCCATTGGTGAATGCTATAAATGTCATCATGAATCTTACGAGTTGCCTCAAAAATCTCACAAGGATGAAACGATAAATAGATTTGAAAATCATCTGTATATAAATGATATTGGGAATTATTAATAGCGCCTGTCAAGTCATTAATGTAAACGGAAAAGAGAGTTGGTGAAAGAGAAGATCCCTGAGGAACACCTCGCGTTAGAGGCACAGATTTTGAAGGAGGTAGGTTAGGAACAATAACTGTTTGGGAACGGAGAGATAAGAAGGACTGAAACCAGCCAAGAGCACTATTGGAAAGGGATTGGGTAGAATAACCTGAACGGA
Organism: Euschistus heros; assembly: GCA_003667255.2. Classification (NCBI taxonomy): domain Eukaryota; kingdom Metazoa; phylum Arthropoda; class Insecta; order Hemiptera; family Pentatomidae; genus Euschistus; species Euschistus heros. The sequence continues at coordinate 2,038,982 of RCWM02000013.1, forward strand.
AGCCTGATTGAAGAGGAGTTAGGAAATCTTTATTTTCAAGGTATGTAGCACCACTCGAAAAACCTACAACTTTTTTTTTTTTTACTTCCACTAAGCAGGAAAACTAATACGCAAGTTTACTCAATGTTAGGATTTGATTTCGAAGTAATGGTATTTGTTCGAATACTATTCTAAACATTTCAGTACTCAGATCTGACCTAAAACTGATATTATCAATTTTTTTTTTTAAATTACATCGTTTCTCACAATAAGTACTCTATTTATTATCTGTAAACAAATTATCGAAGTAGTATTTTCTGATGACCACTGTCTCTTTGATATATAATTCAAGTCAATAATATCTATATAATTAAATTAATATTTAAAATAATAAACAACATTTTTCAATGAATGTATTAGCAATAGAAAAGGTAGAAGAAATTTTAAAAGAAAGGTTGAAATAATTCTTTAAAAAAGGAGTTGATCGTACCATAATGTCACAAAAGAGCTTTTAAAATAAAATTATTTAAAATACCTGAACTAGGAAAACTTAGAGGAACAGTCAAGTAAATAGTTTCATTTATAGATTTGCGCAGGACCTTGAAAGGCAAGAAGGTGGTGGAAATGCTACTGTTAAAGCCATTACAATAAACGGTACTTTTTAATTATGGTGGTTGCATTAATTTGAATTTTATAATTGAATTAATATACAATATATTATTGGTGATATGAGCGAATGAGGAGGCCGTTGCTACGGCTATAGACATTTTCTGTCGTTATCTAGAAACGGCCATATGGTAGTCAGCCCAACTTGCTAATTAATTAGAGTGCAATATAAGATGGCGAATAGTTAGCGTCACTGATAAGAGGCTGTTGTTTCATCGCCGATTTGAATGCAGACGTGGGCCCACCAGTTTTTCGACCACCTTCGAAGAAGACCATCGTCCGTATTGTTGAAGATTGTTTTCATTGAAGCTATCTAGATCATCGACATCTCGTTGCGGCTGTAACCAGACACAGTCGTCCCGCTCCCTCTGCTAGACTCACTTATCAACAATATAGTATTTTGTTATTTTATTTATATTTTGTATTTTTTTAGTAATTTAAATTTGGGTATAAAGTTTTAATTTCAAAGAGTTCAATAATTATTAAGTTATTTTGTTATTTATATTATGTATATTTGTTGTATAGTTTCAATTTTCTGGAATAGATACTGATATTCGGAACCTTAGTTTATTTTTTTTTAGTTTTTGGAGCCTCATTCAAGAGACCCTGTCAATTTTGCGTGGGCTCCAGCTAAAAAACAGCTACAGTGTTGGACTACAGCTTAAAACACTTTTTCACACTCTTAAATGTCATAACGTCAAAGGTTCAAAACAAGATCTGAGTTGAAAAATGAAATCATAATAAAGATTATAGAGCAGTAGATCTACATAAATAGGAATACAAGTTTAAAAACATGCACTTGGTAGTTTCATGCTTGATCCATAAATTTTCCCAACAATAAAAATTATATTTGTTCAAAATCAAAAATTTCGTTACTTGAATATAAAGAAAAACAAAATTGTTAAGCAATAATTAGGCTGGACATGGTGCACTATTTCTATATCAGTAGGAAAAATTAAAAATAAAAAAAAAGTTAAATAAATATATACGAAAATAAAATGTAATAACAGACCAGAAATATTTGCAACCTTAATTTAGTTAGTGTGCTTTTCTTACTATTTTTCTTTTTCTTTTTTTTTTTTTTTTTTGTTTGTTTCCATTGTGTATCGTTTAGCTTGTGATACGGTCATCGTTGAACTGAGGTGGTGAACAAAGGATTATAATTAAATATTTTTGATTTTTTAACTACCCCTTAATAATGTTATAAGTGTTTGGAACATGTTCTGTTGAATGTATACCTATTTAACACTCGCGCGGTGTTTGCCGGTCTTTTTGGCCGAAAGAATGGCTTTTTGATTCTCGTGATATCAAAAATTTATTTTGGGGAGTATCCTTCTAAGTATTCCTCAATTAGGTCTTTCATTGAAGTAAAATAATTTTCTTCTAAAACAGCACCTATTTTATTGACCAGTACATATATTGTGGAAGTACATATCTGCACAGCTATCGTGGGTCTTATAAGACCGAAAGGATGATTTTCTATACTCTTGTTGTAATTTTTTTCCCCAGTATTAGTTCTTTACTAAACATAATATAAATTCCTTTGAAATTTCGAGAAGAATTTGCAGAAAGAAAAAATTGCATGCAAGCCACACACACCTACGTGTAGCTTTTGAGGCAATTGGACGTAAAATGAAGAGAATTTTTGAAGGAAGCAGCAGCTCGGATTCAACATATTGGGGTCCATGTTTTCTTTTCTCGGTTAGTGACAATAAATAATTTATCAAGTGTAACATATGCAAACATTTTGTGTGTAATACGCTTTCAACAACAACAAAATAAAGGGAATGTGTAAGTTGTGAGGGGGATTCCTAATTAATAAAAATTTAAAAAAAGATAATGAAAATAAAATATTTAGAACATTTTTAAATTATGAATTTATAACATGTAAATAAGATTTAATCATTGATATGAAAATGTGATTTCTTAAACCTCACCTATCCGCGTACTAAATCAATCAACGTTGCAAAATAAAAAGAAAAACAGTTTGTAGCGGCTTTTAGCTAATAATAATATTGGCTCTAAAGGGATCCGCCTACCGCTGTCCACGTCAATTCTTTGCCGATCACGGTGCGAGTGTTAACCTTCCACCGGTCCCGCGTTGTACAAAGTAAAACACCCTGTTTTTACCCCTGTTCACCCTGATATGGTTATCATTAAAAATAACAAAAAATAAATTCATAACTAGATACATTTTTATTTCAAATATTACAGTCAAATATAATTATATGCATGTAAAAAATGGTAATTTTTAAGAACAATTATTGCAAACAATTTTTTTCAAAGGATGATTTTTACAAAAAACATGTATAAATCCCCAAGCTCTCTCCCTCCCCGCGTCATCTCCATCGCTACCCTTAACATCGGTATTTGAATCATGTTCTAGAATATTTTCTGTTTTCTCTTCACTCAAATTCACATTTTGATTTGATTGCCCGGTTCTTTTTTCTTCCTCGTCTAGCTCCTGCAAAATTCGAGGAATATCTTTCAATTTTATAGATTTACACCTAACGAAAACATTCCGAATAGCTTATACTTTGCTCAATATAATAGTAAAAATGCAAAAGAATCCTACTAACATTATGTCAAATCCAGAAGATTGACGAGAAAGGGACGAGAAAAAATCAAAATGAGAGCGGTTGCATGCTGTACTTTGTGCAATATTGAGATCTAAATCTTTTCCATGCAGAAAACTATCCACCCTATCACCATGAAAAATTACTGGCAGCAAAAAGAGGAGTATCTCGATGAACAGCTAAAGCCAATTTTCCGAAAAGTTCACCAAAAGCGGGAGAGAGTGAAAACAAGTCGGGTGTTGCACAAAATACAACGGCGCGACCGATGGAAGGTTAAGGAGATTTCGTTGTAACCTGTTTCACGTATAAGTAGATTTTGGGAAGTTATTGTTTAAATATGCTTAGTTTTGTACAAATTTTTATATAGTAGTTCCGATGCGCAAAGCATTTCAGCTATTTTTATAATGGCAGGGTAGTTTATTTAATAGGGTAATTGTTCGTACTAATTGTAAGTTTGGCATTTTCTTGTAAAAGTTGAACTCAATAGATGTGAGGCATAAGTAATCTGTGGTTGGATAACTGATTTTTACAGTTTAGGTTTGCAGGTACTGCAGGATTTGTTTTGGTAAAGATGGGCCATAAAATGGGACTAGTCGGCGATTATTGCATCGATAATAACAATCAGCTCCGAAATGTCGGCCATTTTATTCATTTCTACGCTTGAAAATAGGTTGATTGAAATGAATTTATGGCTCTTATTGGTTATAATTTTTATTTTAGATTCATCTTTAAAGATTATTATTAATTAAATAATAGGAACTCTTTTTTAAAAATCAATTATGGAACTTTATAAAAGATTATGATAATAACTAAAAATAAATTTGATAACTTCAACAATACTGTATAAGGGTCTAACGTTTTTTTAATCACAATTTAATTTGGTTTAGTTCCATAATTAATTATAATATTTTAATAATAATATTTTATATGTAAATGTGAAAGCGTATCACATTCATATATCTTTGCACTTAATAGGTTAATAGGTTAGGTGTGGTTAACTCTATTAAAACATATGGTGTTCTGAGTGTTAATCAATGGACTTTTATTCTATTCTATGTTTTAATTTATGTTTAAGATCATTATTGTATTTGTTTAAAACAATTGTATTAATATCGGATGTAATAAAACTAATGAACTATGTTTTAATTTAGTAATCGTCCAGCTGTCCTTTGTCAACAAAGTTACAAATAGAATAGACGTCAACAGCTATGGATGCTTAGAAGAAAATATTTGTCCATGTTGTGTAGGTAGGCGAAGATTAATTCGAAGTTTATGCTTTATCTCTTTATAAAGTTGTATGGGTTGGTTTACCAGACGGAAGAAAAAAATTCAATTTACATAAAGAATTACCTAATGGCAGTTAAAACTGTTACAAACAGTGTCGGCTCTATTTCTACAGTTAGTGGTTATTTAGAAGAGAGCGTTGATGAAGGTTCCGCGGCAAGTTCATCGAAAGGTGAAACCAAATCGGCCAACGAAATGTTTGTGATTGAACGAATAAAAGAATTGGAGTCTCGTATTTCATTTCCAGATGAAATAAGTTTAAGCTAAGTAGAAAAAAAAATACTGGACAAATACAATGGTAGACAAGAGGCTACAACGAGGGACAACTGCTTTATGAGAGAATGCTTTAGATTTAAAGTATTAGATGGTACAACAAAGGTATCTGTTAATGGAAAAAAAGGATGGACCATGCACTGATTCATAGTGCGTTTAAAGCCCGGTTTACACGCTACCACAAATCGTAGCGATTTCTCGACGCCAAAATTGACTCCGATAAATCGAAGAGTAGAGTACTGTTTACACGCTTCAATAAATTGTAAAGATTTCTTGTGTACCGTCATCACCTACAAGATCTTTTAAGGCCCAGGGATAATAATAAGTTTTTATCATTAACATACACTTGTTATAATAAATAAATAATAAATTTTGCTATACTTAAATAAAAATTGATTTGATACATATTGGTGTGTTTCTTGCTCCGCATCACCCATAGTACTCCTACTAGGTCTTGCAGAATCCTGGTCTCTCAGGAAATGAAGAAGGTCGAAGTACCACAAAGTAGGTTTGTAGGTATCGTCCGCGCCCGATCCAGATTTTTTTAATTTATTAACTTTAGACAGTTCTTTCTTATAAACAATGCGTAAAGCATTAATTTTTTTTATCACCGTGCTTCTTTCTGCCCTTGTGTCAAACTCCTGGTATTTTTTTATAAGCTCAATATATGCCAGGTCTTTGTTATTCCTATCGGAATATTCTTTGCTCTTAACGAGCCACAAACATGGTAAACTTCGATAAAGTTCAATAAATTCAATTAAAAGCTCTTAAGGAGTTTGTCTACGTGCGCTATCTGACATATCAACGAAGAATACTGAACACAACTGAAGAAACTGTAGCGAGAAATGGTTGCCACCTGTTTACACGTTCAGACATATCGCTACGATTCTGAGAAATTGATCCGGGCCCGGATCAACCTTCCAATCCAACTCCAACTCCGATAAATCGCTACGATGTCCCGTTTACACACAACGAGTAATTGTAATAACTTGATCGTTGCGATAAATCGCTACGATTTATCGTGGAGTGTAAACGGGGCTTAAGATATCCGATGTTATAAAACTTATAAATTATGTTTTAATTAAGCAATCGTCTAGCTGTTCTTTGTCAACAAAGTTACGTATCTTTTTCAGCATGATTGAATTCCAAATTTCACAATTAACAATATCTGTACCTTGGAAGTACAGAACACTATGTCCTTTTTTTACTAAAAATACATTACGTATTCTTATTCACCTTATTCCCCTTTATACAGGGGGTATAGAATCCTATGTCCTAGACAAATGAATTGTAAGATAAGTTACATAAAAATGTTTTATTTATTTATTTATTTTTTGGGGAGGGCATAACGTCCTTATGTACTCCAATTAGAACAGGAAGGACGGGTTACCAACCTATTCTAGCCTGGATGGGAAAGTCAAGATTTATTTCGTACACATAAGTATAATAAACAGTTCAGGAAATGAAATCTTTTTTCTTTAAACTGCTCTCCTGTAAAGTTACGGAAATGTGACTTGTGTCCTGTACCTCCGAAGTACAGATATCAGCTAAGTAAAGTAAATAGCTGATTTTTGTTTTATTTTTTAAAAAAATCACTCCGTTACACTCCGTCTTGTTTGTAATAAATAGAATAAAAATATTAGATAAACAAAAACGTGTGGCTAAATGTACTGACTGCTATTAAGCTATTAGCGAATCGCCATGAACATTGCGGATGTCTCCCTAACTTTAACGAAAGCAATCAAAATAACAAAAGGCTTGGCCCACAAATGGCCAAAGCCTTAGTCGGCCCATCCTTAATTTTTAGCCAATCATTATAATTTTATTTCAGTTTCGTTATTAGCATATTGTTTTCTATTATTAGCATGATGTACTATGAACCGAGATGATTTTGAAGATTAACTAAGCCAAATGTTCACTTTTCGATTTTCCGATTTTCATACATCCTAGTTTGTGCCTCTTCAACTCCAAGGTTAAACACTTCTTAGAGGTGAATAAAAAAAGGCTATGCTATGATTAGGTATGTCGTCTAGCGTCCTTCACTCCCAGAGCTCACTAAGCCATATTTTACAACTGTCCGTATTCAGGAGAGTGGATGTCCTACCATATTCTGGAAAAACTAGGCTGTTCAGGGTGGGTCATTTCCAATGATCATGATGACTATTAATGGACATTAATTTCCTTAAGTGATACTGATCAACGACCATATTTTCCCTTTGTTAATTTTGAAGTAAATAGCAATGAAAGTCAAATGAAGAATTATTGACCTTATGATTAATTATTCAAATTTAAATATTTTCTAGACATATCTAAATAATAACATACTTTAGTTTTGGAAGGGAAACTTGCTACCTTAGCACAACAGCTCGTTAATCTTTTAATATGGTTTGCTACCAACATTTCATGTATAGATATTTCTACCTCAATATCTCAGAAAAAAAAACAATAATAAGAGAGGAGTGTATATTGAAAAAACACTTTTGATATATTTTTCAATGAAAGTAGCAAAGCCAAAAAGTAAAGTAATGAATGATATTTCCAAGAACACCCATTTCATGAACCCCGATGTTAGATGTGGTCTAGTATATTACCTTAATATCTAATGTTCTTCGGAAAAATTAGCAGGTAATTAGGATTGAAAATTAATTTTAATTTTTAACTTTTTTATGTAGGTGGGAACTAATCATTGCTAATGATTCCCAGAATGATGAATTTAATTTATGCGCTAAAAACGGTCCAAATTTTTCTCAAAAAAACGTTTTTGAGTAGTATTAGAAAACTAGTAGAGAAGTAAAGTTTTACTTACAAACTCAGAATAACGAAAAAAAAAATAAGCGTGTCTTATTGACTAGTCCTATTTGGAAAATAAATTTCTAAACACAATGACCTAACTAATTTCTTGGTACCTCTTCGAATTCTAAGTGAAAAACTACTAATAGGAGCTCACTTAATTTTGAGAAAAGCATATAAACCTCGAAAATGAATTTTGTTGAACCTATAAATTGTCTTTTCTTATCTCACAATATTTTTTTTTTGTTTATTATGCAATCCAATTGGCTTGAGGAATGAGGCTATTAACCCTCTTTGTGGGTCTAAAAATGTGTGATATTTCAAGTTGATTGATGTAATTTTCTCTAAGTTTCTGAATTGTAAGCACTTTTTTGCGTTTTTGCCCCGTGGAGCGTCGCATTGGCACACCAAAATCGAAATCGCAGTTTGTTTTTTTTTTAATCCAAAAGTACACATTTTAAAGATGATTTATTTCAAGCACACAAGAAACTGTACACCCCCAAAAAAACGTTTTCTGACGAAATTCCGAAGGGGTGTCACACCGGCAGACAATATACGAAACTCACGTCTTTTTCGTACAACAGTGAACTTTTTGGAGATGATTTCCTATTTTATTTTTTTTTTTAGTTTTCCTAGTTAGTTTTTCTCCAGACCTATTTGAGCAAATAATGTTATGAGGAAAAAATAAAATTTGTTCTACCTACATACATTACAATCTAATTATTTTAATATAACAAAAACTAGTTTTAAAATTTTAATATTATAAATACCGATCAATTTATATGGACACTATTAATATAAATATCGGCCACATAATTTGAGGAAAAAATATTTCAACTTATAATGCTATGAAATATATACTACACTGGAACAAAATACGTAGAAAACTTGTATAAAAGTCCAGTCAAAGAGTGCTGCAATGAGGGATGAAGAGAGCTTGAAATATGCGAGGATTTTTGGCTTCAGAGCATCGATAGGAGTAGTCTGTAGATTGACACACTATAACACCCCGCTCAGGGAGAGAAAGGATATATAATAACTTGGAAACCGTTGGAAACAGTTTGTTCTGATGAATTGTTTTTTTCTCGGATCGATAGTCCTAGAGCTGCTTAAGTCTCTGAACTACCCATTCTAGCACGCTAAAAACCGCGTTCAGTTGTGAAATCCTGAAATCCTAGCCCAATGCAGATTTCTGGCAAATTCTATTTGAAAATTTCGATGCTGTAGAATTAGTTGAGGCTCCCGAGCTAATTTTCTGTCTCTTAACCCATAATCTATCGGGAAAATCAGCAGCCTAGCGGACACCACGGCCATCTTCAGCAATTGATATCGCATTAGGAGCTATTTCCACTGTAATTTGCGTTTTCTGAATCAATAAGTTCAGTAATGGAATTAGTAGTGAAAGAATTGCAGGAAGAACCGAACAATTACAAATTTCTACCGGCCGAACTAATTTATTTTAGAGGACAACGAGAAAATTTTTTTTGTGACTCATTGTCAGTGTATATTACATACAAATATATACGTGCACACACACAGGTGTATTCAAATACTCATGAGATTTAGAAAACAAAGTTAGAATAAATGCATACAGAAGCGATATAATCTACAATAATTTAACTGTCAACAGATTACTGTTTATTTAATATAAAGATGTACAGTTTTACGAGGTTAAGTATTGGTATATAATTTATATTATTCTGACTGTTAATATTTATGAGATAACCGGTATGTTATAAAAGAAAATGTTACTGTTATAACTATTATTTCTATTAATATTATTATTTATCCAGATGGTAAATGCCATTTTTATCGTACCTCTTTAATTAATTTAATTTTCGTTTAACTTTAAATGATTTTTTTTCTTTTTATAAGACACTGCAGCGAATCCTTGCGCGTCGACCATTTGCCCCGTGTCATTAACACAGTTGACAGGATCAGAATTGTCTCTGTCAGTAGAAGTTGATAAAGCGAAGTGAGGAAGGAAGCTCAGACGGCGAGCTTTGAGAGGTGGATAGCCTCTCCCATCTAGTTGAGCTTCGTGTCCGCCTAGGTAATGGATTAGTGGGTGGGAGAGCAGGAGGTAGTTGGGAGGGGATAGAGGGAGTGGGTAAGGTGAGAGCGGGGAAGGTGGATTTTGGAGTTGGTTCATGATCAAGATTTATTGTAGTTTCAGTGCGATGTGCTTTCTTTAATTTCTCCAAAAAATTGAAATTTGGATCGCTTTAATTTCCTTCTGTAATTAAGTAAACAGGGAAATAACGATCCAAAACCGCATTGCGTGACTCGTCGCAATTTATGCATTTAGGGAACAAATTACATTTAAGGTTATCTACGTGTCTTGCCTGCCCAGACTGGATACATATGGACTCTTTTTTAAAATCCATTGGGTTAAAACCCAAATATTTAAAACTAGTTAACGGGTTGGGGATTTAAAGTTGTACCCTTCGAACCCTATTTGAACAGTTTTGGGGACCTTTGCGCTATGAAAAGTTAATATATACGTATGCGTGGGTTTGTAACTATCCACTTTTTTAATGTTAATTCTAATAATATCTTTTATTATTGAGGACGTTTCATTTTTTATTACATCAATTCCCAGGTATTAGAAGTCAAATCTTATTGTTCCCTTACTATAGTTGAAAGTACTATGAGGAGATACGAGAATTGGATGTTGACCTCAAAAGTTTTGGCATGCGATAAGTGTATCGGATTGTTTTGAAATTTCATTTCATTTTTTCAAATTTGATTGAAACTTTTTTTAATTCATTTTCATCAATCCTCTTTACAATAAAATATCCTGGGCATATTTTTACGCTTAAAATATGTTTTTCATAGGGAATATTTATTCTGTCCCGATGTCTTTTCCTTTTAACTATAGGGCTAGTAGAGTCCGAAGTGTCCCCAATTTTTTAGATTAATAGACTAAATTAAATAATTTAAAAGTCGTATCTATCTATGTTCCCCTACGGAGCTGAAGATAGAACCTTCCAGGCCGAAGTCTAAATAGATACTGCTGTATCATTCTAAAAACCATTAGCAGGTTGATTTATAATTGTACCTTTTTATGGTGATTCATTCGGCATATATCTTATTATTGTATCATTTTACTTTATATTGATAATTGTATTTATTTCTTTATGACAACGTTTATTTGTGAATTTTTGCCTGACTTTAAAAAAAAAAATAAATAAAAAAATAATTATCTCAGTTCAGATGAAGAATCAAAGCAATGAAACATGGTCTATGTTTTTTCTGATAGATATATATTTACATTCGGGATCAGTATGTATAATATTTTTTCCTTTATAGATAATATAGATTTATAAATAAGTAATGTAGGAAATGTAGTTCTTGCTGGTGTGGTTGGTATTACGAACAAACATCAAGTCTATACAAGAACCACTACGTGTTGCACTAGAACTTTTTTTATCAATGAGTCACACTAGAATAATATTAACATTAACTAATAGTGACCTTGAAGAGGTAATGTTATATTAAAAACATTAATATTAATTTTTGTTATTAATGAGTAACAATAATCATTGTTAAGAGAGGTTACGGACGGTTGCGCTCTTGAAACCCCGTAAAAGCATGTACCATGTTGAAAATTTGTATAATATTTTGCACAGAACAATATTTAAAGAGCTTGAGGAGGGAGGTCTTAGGAATGGCTACACTAATAGTTGGAAGGGGTAATCTCACTGTAACATTTGCAGAATGACTTACAATTAAGCGTAATAAAATCTAATCAATGTGTTGAAATCTTGTGTTAGTTGTTATTAATGACAAAACACAATATTGATTATTTTATTATGTACTACTATAATAATTTTCAAAATTCTGAAGAGAAACTGAAGCAATCTAGTTAAATCTGATAAATGGAATGCATCTAAAACCCGCAATATAAGACTTCCTTCGATGACGATATTCTGCAAACTTTGGTGGTTGAAAAACTGTTCTGTTTGCAGTTCGAAAACTTTCAGAAAAAATAATTTTCAAATCAAACGACGGTGATCACCTCAACGCATTTGAAAAATCTCAGGTTTCGAATCATGGTCATGTAATGTTTTTTTTCTTAAGAATCTGTTATCCTAGATTCGCACAGTTTCATCTTTAATGATCATCTTGAGTGATTTGTACAATGTGATTAAAAAAAAGTGAATCATCCGTGTTCAAACATTTTCATCCTTTTTTCAGTTCATCGTTCACTTTCATACAGTGCTGTGGTTAGGACTGCATTTTATATCATTTGTTCTGTTCTCATACGTTGCTGAGGGACAGATCTGTATCGTTGAACTAAAACAGTGAGGCTCATAAATCTCTTCAACGCGTGTACCACTTTCGAGATTCTAATCCTGTTGTGTTCTTCCATGTACCGAGTACGAACCGTTTAGTTTCATTTTTGATATTTGTGATTGATAATCCTGGTAAATTCTGAAATTTCGCCATTTCGAAATAGGCTTTATCTCTTAAATTGCTCTTACTGTACTCAATTGATTAATCATTACAAAGACATTTCAGCCTTTGTTTGCCTAAAATAAGCCAGGCATGTGACTATCATGACAGCGCTTAAAAATAAAAAAATAAATAAATAGAAAAAATTGTTGGCTAAAAGATTTTTATTTGTAAAGATTATTTTTTGTGGGCGTAGAATGAAAATTATCAAAGACTGTACAAATAAATCAGACGCTTAATGTCGTTACTTGATTTAGTAAATCTAATATTCAATGTTGTTGAATTTTGTTTTGTTTTTTATATTCATGTACCTAAACCAAACAACAGCCAATAAAATATTATTACGTAATGAATCGTTTACCAAACATGCATTAGCCTCAATACTTGGCAACAAACAGCCAACCTACACGCATCTGGGAGTTCTCCAATTAGATTAAGAGGAAATGAATCCATGAATTCATTAGCATGATAATATGAAGGTTTTATCATACAACAGTTATAGAACTGGAAAATATTAAAACAAAGAACTAACGGAATCATAAGACCTCGTATTTTTTTAAATATTGTATTAAACAGAGTCTATTGTCCAATATACTTTTGCGATAGGTTATAGTGGTAAATAAGTTCAATCAATAAATTAATCTGGCTTTACAATGACTTGTGGAGTAACTACCATTGGGTTTCTTTCACATCAAGATGCATTCACTTATTCACTTCATTAAGATGCACATAAATGGATATAACGTAGTAATATATATATATATATATAATATATATATATATATATATATATATATATATCATTAGGACTCCGTGTTAGTAAGGTCTATCTGCAACAGATAAAGACCTGTTAATAGTTGTTAACCTATTGTACATATGCAGCGATCAATGTCAGATGTTTTTAACAAACCATTCTAAGCATTAAGGAACGGATTCCCATGCAATTGCACGACATTTTGGGGGTTACTGCACAAAGATGCACATTATAGGATTGTTTGTTTATTTAAGAATGATGGCATAAAACCCCCAGGTTGATCAACGCCCTAAAACGTTCGTTGTTTTTATTAAAATTTAAGAAACCCTATCACACTCTTATTAGGGGGGAAAACGTATATAATTATACCTCCATATAAATTACATACACCCATAAGGTACTTATTGATACATAATTATCTTCGGACGGTATTTCATAAACTATATTAGATTGTAACTCTAATTCAGCTGTGTCTTTAGTTTTAGTGTAGTTTTGCTATTATGGAAGTTTATTTGAATGTGACAGTGTGGTCAGTTTTATTGTTGTTATGTGTAAGTGTTATTGCAAGCCTGATAGTCTGATAGTGTCTGTATGTATGGAATAGTGTAGTATCTTTTATTGTTAAATTTATGTTGTTCTCGTTGTTGCTAAAATTAGTTTATGTCTTTTATTATTATTATTATTATTATTATTATTATTCATGGTTATAAACATGATATAATTTTAATCGAATTTAATATATTTTCACATACATTAAATTTGACGATAGAATTTAAAAATGATTATAAAATACATGTTATTCACGTACTTGTGATTCGAAACCCTAATGTTATAATAGAAACAGAACGTTGGAAAAAACCGATACATTCCGGAAGATACTTGCATTATACTAGTCAATGGTCTGAACGTTATGAAATCAACACCGATAAAAATTTAATAAACCGTGTAAGAACATTATCCACCGAAAAACATAAACTAACCGCGGAAAAAAGTAATAGACCTCCTTTTAATAAGTGGATACCCACACAGACAAATTTACAATTTACTAAAACAAAAAAATCCTCAACAAGAACAACATGAAATTAACAATAAAAGATATTACAATATTCCATACATACAAACAATATCAGACTTTCAAAAACACTGACAAATAACAACAATAAAACTGACTACACAGTAACATTAAAAAATACGTCCACCATGGCAAAACTATACACTAAAACTTACTTATTATTATATTTTATTAAAATAAGTGTACAATCTTCCACAGTAAAGGGCAATAGGTATACACTAAAACTAAAGATAAAGATAAATTGTAGTTACAATCTTATATAGTTTATGAAATACCGTGCGACGATAATTGTGGCAAATCTTATTTCAGTATATCAGAACAATACCTCAAACAACGTGTTTATCAACATAATTAAGGCTGCACGTCTATAACTAAAAACCCGAAAAAATCTGACCAAACAGCTTGAGAGCCACGCTTTACAGGCAAACAAAGCATCCTTTCAAATTTCATTCTCCTAAAATTATTCACCACGAACTATATAATTTTAAACGAAATATCAAATTAATAATAACCATAGAAAAATAAATAAATCGTGCAACAAACCAAAAATTAGACGTCATAATTCTCTAACACATGTTATTCCAATTTAATATATTCAGACTAATAGTATACATACATTAACATATATACGTCATAACATTTATTGAATATTAGACAGTAACGGAAAGTCTATCTACTTGTAATACCAGAGAATATCAAAAACCCTGGAATCAAAATCTGGAAAAACCCACGTTAACCCTCATCCCTTACCTTTTTTTTTCTCCGAATTTCCCAGTTGTTCTGTTGTATATCAGAGTTGATATAGTTAGGCAGTAGATAACCAATATCTTATCCAGCAGTAAAATTGTGAGTAGTTCCATACTCCTCCATATTTTTTAATTATATGAAGTCATATATTCTAAAGTATGTTTTGTATATTTATATTGTTGCAAGCTATATTTTTAAATAGAAACTTAAATTATTTTATTGTAACCTGTTTTGTTCACTGTTAGGCATGATTACGAGAACAACATAGTCTCGAAACGTCGCCAAAATAAGTTGTTATTTTAAATGAACTTTCGATTCTGATATTGATGATCATTATATACTGAAAGCTTAAGGGGAAGCGGTACCTTAAGGGGTAATTACTCTACAATGAACATTTTAAACTTAACGATCAGTGGCACCTTAGGATACTTAATTATACTTATCTCTAGTAGTGCCAGGACCTTCAGTCCTATTTTTTTAAACAAAGTTCAATGGAGGAAATGTTGCTAGATGGAACCCCATATAAAAAATAAGAAGAGGACTTTTTTAAAAGTCTGGTGATGGAGGAAGAAGTGGTCGGAAAAGGAGCCCATTAATAGTATATGATTGAAGATGGAGACCATATAATGTCAATCGGCTCTAATGAGGATAAAATACGAATTGTTTGCTGATCCAAGAAGATCAAGTATAAATTGATGTATATTGTGTATTATTATAGTTGAGACAGTAAAATTAAATTTATAGTTGGGACTCCACAGGAATTTCTTAATACATGTTGATTTTTAAATTCAAGGTGTGTACTAGGGACACTACCTCTACGTGTCGAACGGCCCACACTCTTGCACGTTCCCCAAACCTACTCCTCGGGAACCTGATTATTAAAAGTGAAGCTGTTTTGTTGCCGGTTATTTCCGACAGACTGACAAAAGCCGTCGAGAACGATAGTCAACTAAAGTCTGGATCGCAGGCGGAAGTTGCACGAGGGAATTACAGAGCAATTAATAAATCTCACTACAAATATTATTCAAATGAGATTGTTTGGAAAAACAAATTAATTAGCATGGTTATTAGAGGCGCTTTATTCAACCTTGACTCCCACCACGGACACCCACGACCGCCCGCGCCTGCTGTGGTCAGACCAAATATGCCGCTCAGCAACCACACCAAACATTATATGTCCTTTAATCGCTACTATAGAGCTCTTTCTACACCCTACTTAAGCTTCTTATGTCATCATGTAGGGCGCTCGCCAAGTGTAGTGCTTTAAAGTGTATGTATTCAAGATATCGACAGTGCAACAGCCGATTTAGAATTCCCTTTAAACTTACACTATGTATTCCACTTTGAATTGGATCATGAGGAAATAAGAAGTTGTGGTAAAATAGTTGGAAAATTAAAATGCAAATATTGTGAGAATTCAGTTTTACTAATTAGAATTTTAGCAATTTCTTTAAATATTACCAAAAAGGAAAGACATTTAACAAAAATAATGCATTTTAAAAATGTTAGGTTGGAAAAACAGTTGATTGCAATAAACAGCTAATTTTGTAATTACTTAGTGCCAATTTCGAATTACAGGCACTGATATTAGTTAAAAAGTTGCAGTTTCTTATAATTCATATCTATATTTTATCATTTTAAGACTTCAATGTAAGGTTCATACAAACTCTTCAAGCAAAATCAATTTTTAATGTAAATTGAAATACAGGAACTTTAATTTAATATTATTAGCATACTTGTAATCAGAAACTATATCTCTATAAGGTTAACAATAACACCAATAAATTAAAACGAAGAATTTAAGTTTAAATGAATACGGGGCAGGATACTCTTATGTTGTAACTTTTCGATGAAAATAAATATATTATTTTTATATAACAATAAATTATAAAACCTTTCATTATATTCTTGACCTCATTACTATGTGTTCTCCTGAATACATGGTCCAAACATGTTAATCAGTATATCCCCTCCTATAGAACTGCATCCTTTGAAAAATCGTTTATCATTCGTGCAACCTTCTTTTAGAATTCCCTACCCACTTCTATTAGCAAAGCTTCTTCCCAAACTGCATTTAACCGCTGCATTAAACTGCATTTTTCCATCTCCCATGGAACCAATAACCAATCTTCCGCAAATATGTGAATAGTTAATTATTTAGTTATATATGGTTAATGTTTTAATTTGTTTATTCTCTCAATAATTCTTGCTGTAATCACTGATGTATTTGTGCAGTACTCTTGTTGTGAGAGTAAAGTATGTCCTAGAATAAAGTTTATTTTGCATTTCTTCTTTCCTATTTTTAACATATTGAATAAGCATGCGAAAATTAGTTGATAATTCAAAGCTATATCGAAGATTTTTTTTTAATAACTATTAATTGCTATTTATAACTGTATACATTATATACAATAAGTAAATTTGAGAATAATGATTACAATGACTTGTTAAGAACTACTCACTAGTAGCACTTCAATTAAAGTTCTACATTAGAAGATCTCTAGGTCATCTTCTTTTCAGACGCCTCGAAGGATTATCGGGATTTGAGTGTGAAGCAAGTTGGATTCGAGTGGGTATTAAGTTTACGAAATTGTCCCTTAGTCACGGTTCTTGCTGTGTGAGCTGTTGCAGAATCTTGTTGAAAGACCCGACGTATCCTTCAAAGGTAGTATAACGCCTTTCCAAATGTCGTCCTGGTAGACTTTGGCTATGTATTGACCCCAGATTCATAAAAATGTAGTTTTGTGACCCCGTTCCAGCATACTCCCCACCACACCGTCAAACGAGTAAGGTGGTGCCCTCTTTCTTTTAAGTTTCTCGGGAACTAGTAAAAATTGTTTTATCAGTAAAAAGAATTAAAAGAATGGAAATAAAAATGAACGCACAGAAGCCATTTGCGTACCGTGTTAATAGTGTGTTACTCCTTTCTCTTCTAATTTGTTTAAGACTTCGATTAAGAGCGAGCCCTGTATACCACGTGTAGGCCCGCAATCTAAGGTCTTCCCTCAACAGCTGATACAATTTCCCGGGGCATCACACTTTGCTTATAGAGGTTTCTTGGAATTCGGTTCTTAAACGCTTTAAGCTTTGCTGCTGTCCTTACACTTCTTGAGCGACCTGAACGAGCCCTATCTTCAATAGAATTAGTCTCCCTGAATAAAGAAAGGGTCCTACAAACGAACCGCCTACTGATCCCTAGGGTCCTGAGCAACTTAAAAATCATGCCAGGAAATTTTCCTGAGCTATCACAGAAGCACGCTTATCTTTAAAAAAAACATTCCATCTCAAGAAACAGATCGTAACTGAGAGGCTTAGTATTATTTCAATGTTTTATCATGTAAATACATAAAGGATTAAGATAAGAGGCCTCTAATCTTAATCCTTTATGTTAAGCCAACAGTACCAAGTTTAGTGTTTTATACATGTGACAGAACCTTTGGCCGGACTAAGTAGGTAGGTTAAAGCCAACCTTCATCCTGAAAGAGGATTCGCAAGAAGGGTTGACGCCTAAAACCAGCCCTAATTTCCAGTAACTATCTGCAACGAGCGGCAACTCATCATCTCAAAACAACACGACGCCGAAACCCAGTGGTCATCTATTTCATAGGGTAACAAGAAGTTGCCTGTAAGTAACATGTTGCTTACATATTCGCTAATTTCATCGTTGACACCGGAAGGGAGTAGAATAGTGATTAGTATTACCAATTAAAAACTACATCAATATTAAAACAAAAAAATCTGTTTTTTATTAAAAATAAAAAATCTATTTTTTTTATATATATAAAAAGTTCAATAAACTTAATTAATCACAGCTGTTATTTTTAAGTCAATAAAACTATTATTTTACAAAAACAATACTGGCCACAAGTATTCCTGGACTCAAATACATCCTCTTATACAAGAGGATAGGAACTAAGCTAAGCCTCAATGGTCCTTTTTTTTCCTTTCATTAATAGTTTTGTTTTCTCTTTTATTTGAAGTACGGTCCTCGTTATTCAATCCTTAATCACCTGTCCGGATGATGCCACCTTTTTATAACCTCTTATTTTCCTAATCTTAGTCTATCAGTCAATCTATTCTTCTATCAGAGGATATCCTTTTCCAGTAGGAATACACCAGTCCAGATTCACCCCATAATCATTTTTGTCATTCCGGCATCTTTCATCCGGTGAGCTATTTTAATCATCTCGGAGGCCTTTTTTTGGCAATAGACCTATAGTTTTCTACACTACTTTTATTTACATGTTCTTTCATTTGTTTTTTTCTGAGGTGATACATACCAGGTATTAACATAAAACATAAAATGACATTTCATATAATTTACTTATAAATTTTAAGAGCTGATTCGCTTTAATTTTTGTAGAATAGAGAAAAATAATGTTTTGAGGTATGTAAGAATTCGTATAAATTAGTGATAACGGCAGCATATTACTCCGTTTAAAATTGATTCTGGTGATTTCAAAGTGCTTTGTGAAACTTTCACTTGAGCGTGAAGCAGTACCTGATTTATTATGATAGAACACTATTGACATTCATATTATTATTGAGTTATTTAAAAAAAAAAAATTAATTTTTCTACAGAACTGGCGGCTAATATTCATCCCTACTCTAATACACAATGGAATGAAGAACTTTCTGAATAATATTTACTTGATGATTACTGCATCAGAGACATAGATTGTGAAGTTACAGCCACATTGGGAAAGGATTGGCCATCAAGAACTCATCAGGTGCCGACCTCGAGACCTAGAAGAAATTACCAGCCTTTCAGAAATTATACGGCGGACAATGACCAGGCTCTGGTTGTTGCCCTCTTCACTCATGAGAACGGTTCATTTTTATATGATCATTGTTCCTGCCTTTCTCGGCTAATTTTCGATTTCTGTCGCATGCAATCCCGGCATATATCATTTTATTTTTCTAACTTTTTGAATCTCTTTATGTTTGATTTAATATTATTTCCCCCATCAAAGTGAATAAATTAATTTATTTTATTAAGATTAATATATTCATGCCCTAAGGTACACCCTACAACCATCATCAAACGTAAAAAAATGAAACTCACAGACCACGTTAAATAATTGAAAAAATATCCAATAAAATATTATCACAAACATAAGGTTGTTTTAATTTTATTAAAAAATAAACAAAAACATATTTATAGCATATTTGAAAATCTTGACCACCATCCATTCTAATTCTTTAAAAGAAATCTTTGGCTTTATTTTCAGACTGCAAGGCCAAATTGCAATTAGATGATGGAATCAACTATCTTTTTTGGTGGTATCAATCGCGTTTATAATATTATTAAACATTATACAATATTATTTAAACAAATGTTATTAGACGATTGAAATTGTTTTGTTTTTTGGTTTGTTGTTTTTTTATTGTTTATTGATATTTACAACTGTACAAAATAATATACATCAAGTAACTGTTGATAGTGATTACAATGACATGTAAATAACTTATGAACAACTACTCTCTAGTAGTACTTAAATAAAAATTCTACGCTAGAAGGTCTCTTGGCATACTTCTTTTCAGACGCCTTAGAAGATTATCGGAAATATGAAGCAAGTTAGGAGACTAGTGGATGGAGTGGTTACGGAGCTTACTAGGATAGGTATCTGGTTTCGGCTAGATCAGCAACATATGGAACATTAAGATCTTTATGGATAAGTTTATTGTTCACAAAGTAAGGAGCATTTAGGAATTTTCGAAGGATTTTCAATTAAAAATTATGTCTATATTACACAATATTTTAGAAAGGCCTTGCGATAAGAACATGATTATTATCGCATTTCCTGTAATGAAATTGCACAGTACATTTTGAAATGAATTGTATTTTAAAAGGTGATTATGACATCATAATAAGGTCAAGGGGGGGGGAGGCCTATCATCTCGTTATAATTCCCTGGTATTACTATTGCTAGTGCACGTTATAGTACCTACCTAAGATGGATATTCAATGATATTCAAATTATAATCATGAGAAGGCATTTCGCATCTGTAACAAATAATTTTAAAAAAATAATATAACGGTTTATAAAGCTTTATTATATTAGACTTCTTAGAAAAGAAAAGGATAGGAATAAATTTCTTTAAAGGATAGCTGTCAATAATTATAAAGAAAATTCTGAAACTTAAGCAACAATTAATTATTCCTAATGCTTTATTGAACTAATTGTAAGTTAAAATGCAATACCTATCTATTGTAGGTTATAATTATACTAATAATTAGGAGGATATCAGACTGGTATATGTATCCTTAAGTGGTTTTATTATTGTAAATAAAGCGTTATTTGTTGCAGATGGACGTTACTAACACGGATCCTAATGATATATATATATATATATATATGTTTTCTTAATTTTTTTCAGGAGAGTAGCGTGTGAGAAAGCTAAGAAATGACCTGTTAATTGTACTCCACGCACTTAGGAATCAGTTTTAAACAGGCACTGAAACAGCTCAACAACTAGGGAAATAAGGATCACTTCAGAAACCGCAAGTAGAAGATTTATTGAACCGAAACCCTAAGAGATCACAATCCGAATCATTGTCGCCAAGAGAACATTGCAGAGTTTGTTCAGAATCTGCTAAAAAACACCTTATGGAAACTGAAACAGAAGAGCGCTACAGTAAATACACACACACACACACACGCGCAGACATATATATAAATATATATATATATATATATATATATATATATATATATATATATAAATATATATATATATAGACAAACACACTCAATAAGGTTATCGAGGTTCAGTCAATAGAGTAACGTCTATATTTAAATATATACAATACATAACTTAGAATATAGAACTACATATAATTCAAAATATGGAGGATTATGAATTTACTTTCAATGTTACTGATAATATGTCTACATAAACCACTTGGGTATGTAGAGACTATACTAACTACCTATAACTGTAGTGTACAAGCATCAAGGACGGAAATGTTGAGGAACAGGTGAGGCTTTGGGAGGGATACAGGGATACGTGGGTTTTTCCAGACTTTTATATTCCCGATAAATTCCCGATTTTTAAGGTAGAATGGGAATTTCTTACTTATTAATGAGAGTGTATTAATTTGGAATAATAAGTGTTAAAATTTAGGTCGTCTGATTTTTTACGAATAGAGCGATTTTTATGTAGTTATAATTTACTTTAAATTATTTTGAATTTTAGGGGCGTGATGAGAAAATTATTAAAGTTGTTACTTTATTAACTGACCCCCGAGATCCTTATTGAGCATTTGGTATTAACAGACAAGAAGAATTATATTTGTGCCTCTATAACTAAAACCCCTTTTAAAAAATGGATCAAACAGCTATAATAGGCAGAATAGGCCTTAAAAATACAACAAAGTAAAAAAAATATTCGACTTGCATAGGGAGGAATATAAATTTAATGTGAGAGGCAGAGCCTACGTGTAAAACGGAAATTGATTAAATAGGAGGATAATGGAGAAATTGAGGATTGGGCCATGCGAAATTCTGAAGAAGATCTCGAATTTAACTAATGAAGTTAATACCGGATTTTATATATAAGTCATTAAATATAAAATCAAAACACTGAAGAAATTAAATGATAATTTAGATTCATATCCTGCTGTGTGGTAAATTTGGTGGGTCAACCCACACCGAATTCTTTTACTTCTTACAATTCACTTGGCATATTACTGACATTTGCATTCCGTATACATTGTGTATTTCATTATATCATTACTCGTATATCTTTCTAATTGTATTAAATGAAACTATTCACTAAAATATATAAGTGTGTGAATGAGAAAGAAGAAATTACTTATTACGATATAATATCATAAGTGTTACTAAGTTCGAGCAATCGACAAATTTATTTGCTATTTATCAGCTGTACATTTACTCAAGAGAATATGAACTTTCAATAGTATAACCGTTGTTCAAGAAACTATACTTATATGAAGTAGGAAGCATCCATAAAGTTCTAGAGTTTTACCTCTACTCACTCTCTCTGATTCGAAACTTTTTACTAAACGAGGACAATTAATATTTAAATATGTTTTTCCGTTAAATTATTTGACAAGGGTGATGTTTTAATACCTGGTTAACATCACCACTGTATACTTTTTTTTCTTACAATTAATTAGTAAAATTTTAAATGACGATATAATTTTAAAGTGATGTGACGATTTTATGCCTCATTCAAAATCAATGGTTTCCTTTCGGAACAGAAATTAAAAATTATCATCTGCAGGCGGTGAATACATTTAAAGTATTCGTAGACTGCGGAAGCTGATCGATAAAATAGACACATTGTACACCGGCAATGTGTCTTGTTCAATAGTGGTTTACCTCTCTTTAAAGAAAGCGAACCTTCAAAATATCTGGCTAGGAGAGTGGCAACGGCGAAGAACCGCTTGGTAACACCGCGGAAATCATGGCTTGCATTAGGTAAGGAGTAGCCAACCAGAACTCATTTCAAACATTTATATTCCACTCATTATCTGCACATAACCTCAGAAAATGTCTCTAATGGCGAAGCTGATGAGAATCTTTCGTGTCTGAAAGATAAAGGTCAAATGTACAGTTAAATTACATTTCACTTAACAGCCAAGTATGATTTGTTGTATCTGCTGCGTTTGTTAATCTTTTGTTAGTAGTTTAACTTTAATGAAACCGTGTTAGTTAAGCAAACTTAATTAGTTTTTGTATTTTATATGTTTAAAAAAAAAAGCCATACCTTTTTGAAAACAAGTAATATATTATTCTGTCCATGTAAGGTAGAAAAAGGTAAGCATATCAAAAATGACATGTTTTTATGTGCCACGCCAAAAGTCCATTTCTCCAGCCGATTGTGCGTGGGGAATCCTCATGGATTGGAGCGATGTAGTGGCGCAATGGAGCGCTCGTGGGTGGGGAAAACCGGCCTTTTTTTGGTACAGTCTACTCCCAGGAGTTGCAGCGATCACTTCTGCCAAAAATGCCTGCTAGGCTAGAATTCGTTAGACATTTTCAAAACATGTATTAAGAGCTACCCTGTTAGTGGACAACCACAAAACACGTTTTCACAAACTTACCAATTCCCTACAATATAACATTTCATTATTTATTTTGATTATACGACAAAAATTAATAATTATTAAATGATATGAAAATATAATCAATAATTAGATTGAAAATACAATTACCAATTATATTTAAATAAGTAATTTATTTATTTTCTTCATAATATCATACCAAAAATATATAACTAATAAACTGGATAAAACCTACGGAGCTACTTACACTACTTGAAGCTCAATCTACGGAATGAAATATACGCGTGAAATTCAATATTCATTGATGTTAGATAATAATATTTTTGAAAATATTAATTCTGTGGTACTTGTGAATGGTGTGTTTAGTGCAAACATCATATTTTTAGAAAAACGCGATAAAAAGTTTGTTTTTTTTCCTTAATCGACAAATTGATAAAATCTCTATTTTAATACTTGAAACTTTTAATAAATAATTCCTCATCATGATGAAGAATCTCTTAAGTTTTGACCTTTTTTTTTTTTTTTTTTTTTTTTTTAAACAACTGTTTAAACATGTATGCACTTACCAGGAATTATCTAAATTCTTTAGTGTAAAACCTATCAAATGGCAATTTAGTATATAAATTATCATTATGATAATTGGAAGCCATGTTTTTTGTTATAATATAATATATAATAATGAAGTTTCTCTGTCAATATTCTTTTATTTAAACATAATAAAAAATGAAACATTGACAATAAAAATAATAATGAAAAAAATATTACTAAATTTTTATTTTTATTTAATATAAAATTTATAATAAGAATAAAATCCATGATTACTAATCACTTATCAAGCCTGTCCTAACCACATTTATGTTGATAAACACGACGTTTGAGGCATTATTCCGATGAACCCAAATATGATTTGCCATTAACTTCGCACGATATTTCATAAAATGTATTATATTATAATTCTAATTTTATATTTATATTAGGTTTTAGTGTATAATTTTTGCTATGGTGGATGTAATTTTTAATGTGACAGTGTTATTCATGACATTCATACGGTGTAGTGTATACACGTCGATAGTCACATTTAAAAAAAGGGTGAAAATACAGTAGGTAAAAGTAGAAATATGGCTTCTAAATAAATAATGTAAACAGGATTTTTAAGGACTTGTTTCTTAAAAATATTATTTCCTTCTATTTCTTTTATTATTTTCTTGTTTTACAGTTATTGCTTTTTGTAATTAATAATTTGTAATGCCCTTTCTTCATTGGCATTACAATGATAAAAAACTCATTTTAAAAATTAAACATTAAACAATTTTTAATTTTTTATAAAATAAAGCCCTAACCCAAATCAAGGTACAAGAGTCAGTATATTCAGAACCAATCTCAGTAAACATTCATCTCCAAGCTGAAGCAGCCGAAATTCATTTAAACTTAACATTCTCGGTTTACATTTTATATTTATCACAGGATCGTGCAATAAATAGAAGCTATTTAAATATTTGACTTATTTTTTTCAGCTGCCTCGACCTGTCCTCTTTGTCGAAAATCTGAACGGTCATAATCCGTTATGGTGCTCTCAATATTTAGTTTTGTTATTCTATTTAATTTTTTCCTGTCGATAATTTATGACGTAATTACTGATGCATTGAATTGTAAGTAAAATGGCTAGTCAATCGTATCAGTAATTGTGCATTATTATTATTCTTAGGGGACAGTAAGTCCCAGAATAAAGTTTATTTTTCATATCATTCCATCCAACTGCTACCGAATATTTCTCACAAGTTGTCCGTTTTCTCACAACTACAACACCGTTTTGACCTCATCCATGCCAAGCCCCATTATAGATCAATACGGCAGCGTACAAGCCATCTTTCCGATCGATGCACAAATAATTACTATACTAAATAAGTTAAGTATTTTACTGATAAGATGAAATACAATCATTTAAGGATTTAAAAAAAAGGATTTAAGGATCAAAGAAAACTAAACACACATTTCCACTACGTATCTGACAGATACGCGCCCCTATCAGCGACCATCTCTTAACTTGACTCCATTTGGTTTCTCATTCTTTTGTTCTTTTGAGAAAGTAAAAAGAAATCTTCCATGTTTGAGTACATACTAGTATCTACGAGCATAATAGAATTTCGTTCTTCTAAATAAATATTTTTATTCCATAGATCTCCATATTCATCAATGTATTCTTTTCTAATAGCATAATCTATTTTAACTTCTGCCTTCCAAAATCTATAAATATGTCTAACAAGGAAATTGCGTTTTTGAATAAAATCCTTCATTGGAGGATAGTATTTCATGCTCTTATATATAGGTAGTTTTGCTTGTGCGGTATATATTGTTCTTGTGTACTTATTTGATTTTAAACGTTTAATTAATATTTCTATAATTCACATGTTTAATTAATAAAAAATATTCGAATTTTCGAACATGCTTAGAATAATTTTGATTTTCATATAAAATGCTATAGTAAAGTAATTTCTAAATAACGTCAAATATATTTATTTCAATTACTTAATTTCACGAATGCTTTATTGACCGAAGTGACATTACCGAACTGCTAAGTGTTGTAATTTATGCTTGTAAGGAAGAGAAATCGTGCCTAAAATTACCTTGAATCAACAGATAGATGTAACTGATTCATTGACATAATTTACTGATTCATAGCACTGTTAGTATAAATTGATTCTAGGAACCACTGGGCGGGACTTAAGGTATCCATTCTCTTCCGGTTTGTACAGTTTTGTTATATTGGGATATTGTATTCCAGAAAGTTATTTTACATAACAGCCAGCCATGAAATATTAATTGTTATTAAAGCTTGTCGATAAATTTCTACAAAAATATCCGGCTATTGATGAAACGTATAGCGACGATTCTGAATTTAAGATTGGGGAATGCATGAGCGCGATTTACTTTACTAAATAGCCTATTAATAATTGTTAATTAATTATTAAAATTTGAAACATCTAAATATCTTATTTCGCTTTTTGATTCTTTATATAATTTTACGTAATCTTTCTATGTTAATACTCTTGTATATATATATTTTTTTTTCAAAATTCTGGTGGGTAAAACGTAGGAATCAATATAAATGGTAAATGGTTAACCATAAAATCCGTTTTACGAATTACATCGTGTTGATTGCCAAAGACATGCAAAAATTGCGGGAAATGCTCAATCCTCTTCTAAAATTATGTGGAGATATTGGTCTTTACTAAAAGATAAAACCATGGCCAATGAAGGAAAAGAAGATTGCAAACTAAACAACCACAGTTTGTAATATGTAGACGAGTTTATCTATATGGGTCAGATAGAGGAGCAAAGGAAGTCTAGAGGAGAATGCCACTCGGTTGGAACAAGTTTTGGTCCCTCAGGCATATTATGAAAGGCAATACTTACGCAGCTAAAAAGACAGGTCTTCGACAGTTACATAAGCCCAGCGGTTACCTATGTATGCCAAGCGTGGTCACTGACGAAAGCTCAAGAAAGGAAGATCCAGGTGTGGCAGAACCGAAGATGTATTATGAAGGTGACGAAAAGTGATAGGGTGATAGAACTGACTGGGCATCTTTTTTGGTGAGAAGGAAATAGATGGTCAAAAATTGTCACTGATTGGACTCCATATAAATTTGTTTTGGCTGACTATATCAATATCTTTGTAGTATGCTCTCACCTCTCTGTTTAGCGAATCCTCCATATTTCTTCCTGAAACACCGTACCAAAAATCTTTCTCAACACCATTATCTTACACTCCAAAAGGATTCTTTCTGTTTCCTTGGTGAGTGTCCATGACTCACAGGCGTATGTAACTATCGGTCGAATCACTGTCTTATAAATAATTATCTTAGCTTTTCAAGACAAATTCTGAAATTATAAAAGTTTTAGTTTGGGAAAACATAAATCTGCTTCCCACTGTTTTCTTGTTTTTATTTCAGCCACTATTTAATTTTTTCTAGCTACCGTTGTGCTTAAGTATTTGAAAGATTCCTTAAGGACAAAATATATCGATATATCGTAACCTATATATATATATATATATATATATATATATATATATATATATATATATATATATATATATATATATATTAAAGAAAGTTCCATTTTAAATATTACAATCAAGTTGCAGTAATGTTATTGTTTATTTCATTGTTTTAGTTAAAACTGCTTTACCAAACTTCCGCAGATCAATTCCTATGCTCCATTTGAGTTTCTTAGATAATATTTTAAATCTGAAAAATAACATATACTAGGCTAAAAGCAAAACAATAAAACAGAAGAAAGACAGTTCCAGTAGTGAATACAGATTTTTAAATTTAAAAAATTAAATTAACTAAGTTTTCAGCACTTGGATGGGTGACCGCCCTCCAGGTAAGACAACAGAGTCCAGATACTCAGGCTAATATGGCGTGGGTTCGATACCAGAAGAACATACAACAAAGTGGAAGTGTTGGCCCAAGATAAGCAGATGTTGAGTAGACTGGTTAAGGCGGCCAAAGATCTACAATGTCTGTAGAGCCAACCAAAAAAAATCAATCGGATCTTGATGATAAATTCTAGAAAAATAAGACTCTAAAATTAAAATAAACTTAAAATTATATCTCCTTGAATGAATCGACAAAAAAATAATAAATAAAATACAATTAAAAAAAGATGTTAAGTATTGATTTAAAAAAAAAGAAGAAAAAAAGAAGGAAAGATGATAGAATTTCCAGATCTATTTCTTGAAGATAGTGTTGAAAATTGAGTAATGTACGCAGTTAAAGTTGCCAACTCAAGCGAAGTCCTATCGGCCAACTGTGCCGCCGCAATAAAATTTTGACCTAGTATTAAGCCTTAAAATTCTTAATCACAATCCTTGTACTTTTAATACCTATTACGTAAACTTGAACCATTAATTCTAAAGCCTTAACTTATAGTTCTAGGACCATTTAATTGTCATTTTTAGCTTAATTAGAACAAGAACTGCTCCTTTTTTGTTAGGATTTGAAGTTTCCTTCAACCGAACTCTTCCCGCAGTCGCATAATCCACTCCTCTTTGTCAATCACTTCTTCTTCCACAAATTCCTGGCCAGCCATACCTTCAGCCACATCTTTCCACCTGATGCGAGCCTACGTCTCCTTCTCATACCCTCTGCTTCCCATTCATTGCTTTCGAGAATAGTGCCTAAGTAACAGCACTGGCGGACCCTACTTAACTTTGTTAAAACTGGATCACTCACCTCATCGCTTTCTGTCAACAAAGATTTTTTTTTTCGTAGTTAATCTATAGGCACCTCCTCTCATACTGTTCGGTTAATTTTCTTAACACGTATGCAATATCAAATTCATCCTGTGCTATAATTACTTGGCCATAAGCAAATAGTAGCTGAAATAGATGCGTATCTTTCATTGGTATGTCCATTTCGCAGCACCTTTGTAACCAATTTGCAAGATATCTGTCAGCATATATTTAAAACATAGTCTGAGACATGCAACATCCTTGAAGAAGGCCTTCAGATTGTTTTTCTAAAATCTGTTTTAGTGTAAATATGTGATCAATGCAGTATCTTCCTGTTATAAAACCATATTGCTCTTTGGCAAATTTGTTCCCTAACACGTTCATGATCGTTTTGCCTAGTAGTTTCATAATTGAGTTTGTCTTGCATATTCCTGTATAAGTAGTAGGTTCTTCTTTTTTATCTGGTTTCTTAAATATTGGATTAATATAACCTAGTCTCATCTCATGTGGTACAGGATCACCTTTTAAAATTGTGTTGATAAGGTCCGGTAGAAGTATAGTCAATCTACTGTCTTTATATTTAATTAGTTCAGCACTCAGGCATCCCGGGCCGAGGGCTTTCCCATTTTTCAACTTTTTAACCCAGATTTCTAACCTTAGTTTCTCTTGTGTAATTGATAGAGAAGTGCCAGTGCAGATTTCCACTTCTTCTCCTTCCCTAAATTAATCTTTCTTCTCCGTCAATAACATCCTGGAGTATTCTGACCAATCCCCTTCAGTATTACATTTAGCTTAGAAAACGAAAACACTTATAATTATTCACAATCAATTATTAACTTATACTTAATGTTAATTATTTAATTAATTAAACTATTTTAGTTCACACAAAGTTAAACGTGAGTTTAATGGAAAAGAAAAACAATTATCATCGGACTTAAACACTGATATTTGCATCAACACCAAATATTCAACATTTTGTATACGAAAGAGGAAATATTAGTTTTATACTTCCTAGAATTTATTAGAATTTATACGCCGAAATAAATATTGCTTATGAAAACATAAAATGAAATAGAAAATACTTGATCAGGAAAAGAAAGACTATATATTCATTATATTTATTAACATTTGGCCGACTATGTTCCTATTTCACAAACTTTAACCCTGGTAAAGTTGTCAATAATTTGATCAAAAGTCACTAATTATTAATTACTAATTATTGTTTATCATTGAGTTGATAAAGATCTGTCAAACTCGTTAAGTGTAGCTTAATAAACTTAAATTCTAGGAGACTTCTCTGTTTCTTCCAGAATTTGTTTCAACTCCTCCGAAGAATCAGACTTTCATACAGTTAAAGAAAGTTTAGTTCACTTAAGGCTGTTAAAATCCAGGATACAACTATCCTTCGGACATATTTCAGGCTTAACATTGACTTATTCAATTTATGAGAAGACAGTAGCAGTAAGTAATAAAATAGTAAAATACATTTAAGTAATAAATGTATTCCCTCCCTCTGGGGGAGGGAAAATACAATATTTTATCAACAACTGTAAAATGCCACATTAACTTAATTTAATGCGGCATATTTTAGTTTTTAAACATAATTTTGAATTCAGGTAATATTCTACCTTCGAACCAATCTTGTAACATAAACATTGTACCTAATCTTAACTTAAACTTGTATCTAAACACTTTTTGCAATGGAGTGAACGAACGAAAAATGTCTATAGCTTAATGATTTTTATCAAAAGCAGCCCTTATAATTGAATCCTAAAGATTCAAATTATAAAAAGAAAAATTCGGAGTAAGGTGCTTTGAAATTTTAAACAAATATTGAAAACTAGTAAAACTATCACTAGTGGCTGTCATAATGTTAAGGCGAACTTATCTTGAGCCGATATAGCCTTTCGGAACGAAGTATCTTTTCTTTGAATACACAGTGCTACCACGTTAAAAAAATTTGTGTAGTGCCCACTTGATATCTGAGGCCTATTAGCTGTTAAAAGTAACTTGTTTGTTCATTCTTGTTCAGCGAACGAAAAACATAAAGGAACGTTGAGATTACGACTAAAACTTTTCTCTATTTTTCCCAATTTAGGTAGACTATTACCTGCCCTGCTAGGACGTGGTTACTACACGTCAGAGGAGATGATATGGTATATGTAAAGGAGTAAGCAATTATTTTGGTTATAATCTGAAAAAAATTAAATCCTATTATTTGTTTTATAAATAACAAATAATTATTTATTCAAAAGCTTTTTGATTAATAATAAACTTTCTTTGTACTCAACTTCCTGCAGAGCGACCAAGACAATTGTTGTCGGTTTGCTGCAGAACTCTCTTTACAAAGATAAGATGTTCCATTGTCCTATTACATTTTATTTTTTAATACAATACTCTCATACTAATGAATGGTCAATAAATATTAATTTACAAAATTCTCAAAAATATTGCTTTGACTGGTTATCATATTTTTCCTACATTTCATGAAGTATATATAGCTAACCTATTCCTTACGTATATACTCGTAGTTTACCGCGATTATCTAGGGGAAGATGGCAAAGGACACGTTAGGCTGGATATGTTCCAGACCTATCTTATTTTAAAATAATCTTCATAACATCTCTAAAAACATATATTTTTTCAATTATAAAACATATATTTTCTTAGTTATTGGTTAATTTTATTATTATAATAAGTTAATGGGTATTTAATCGTGTTATTATTATAACGGATTCCTCAACTTTACAATGTTCCCTGGGATCTATTATACACCGAAAATTTTTATGTAATTATTCATCCCGTTCTTCGAAGAACAGTTGGTTAAGACCACATAAGTAGTCACCGAATCTTTCGCTGCCTACGCACCATCCCACCTTAGTACAGGAAAAATAGGACATATAAAAGAAAAAAAAAATAGTCCGTAGATGAAAATTTGTGAAAACGTTTCACTTATCATAAGAATGAAAATTTCTATGGTGGAACGGTGTTTTTTTTATTTGAGGTAGGAGGCAAAATCATATGTGCTTAGCTGTTTGATCAAATAACTCTGAAACCGTTACTTTTAATGCATTTTGTGTTCTATACATTATTAAAGCAAATGAAATTTGCAGCAATTTTGTTTTGCTCAGAGCAATATTTTTAGAGCTATGAGAAAAGGAAAAACATAATACTTTGTCAAAAACTGTAAAACAGCAGAATATTATGTGTTCTAATAATAAATTTATGTTAGAAGAGTGGTTCACACTACTAAAGTGGTCCCAATGCCGTCCACAAACATACAGCGTTCCCCTTTGAGTTCACACAAAAACTGAAGGTTATTCATTATTCAGGTACCTGAATTTAAAATTATGTTTAAAAACTAAAATATGCCCCAGTAAATTAGGTTAGTGTGGTATTTTACAGTTTTTGATAAAATATCGTTTTCTTACCAGAGGGAGGAAATACATTTATTACTTAAATGTATATAACTATTTTATTACTTAAATGTATATTACTATTTTATTACATAAATGTATATCACTATTTCATTACTTACTGGTACTGTCTTCTAATAAACTGGAGTTGATAATTAATTTGGTTTAATCGTTTTTGTTATTCCTTTCAAAAGTAAAACATTAATACAATAAAAATATGTTTTCCGTCTATAATACCGAGATTAACTTTTTTTAGGGTGGTTAATATTTTTGTTTTTCAACCGACTTCAAAAACGAGTTGAGAACCTTCGTCAATTCTGAATCAATTTTGATGATTCTTTTTTAGATCTGTAGGGCAAACTTCAGAGGCAGTCCCATAAAAAATATTTTGAAATTAACGCAGCACTTTTTAAGAAAAAACACTTAATATTAACGAAAAGTTAAAATTGATATGCAAAGTGCAGAAAGGAGAAAGAAGTTGGGCGTTTGTTGCTAGTGAATTCCGAATTCCGCGTAGTTCTCTTTCAACCGTCCTAGAGAATAAAGAAAAGATCGCCACTGGTGGAAGTCTACTTTTAGGCACCTTCAGAAAAAAAGCGCAATTCAGTTGAAAGTTATATGATAAATTGGTACCAGGTATTTAATTTTCTGTATCAATGATTTTATATGTATGTACAAACAACATACACATACCCATTAATGAAAAATGTACGTAATGATTTCAACTTTGATTTGGTGTTCAATTTTCCAAATTACATGAAGGTGAATGATGACCTCGATAAGTCTTTGTTCAGTAAGTCAAACCATTTTTCAGGGAAGCTTGAAGATCGAGAATTGACTGTATAAACAAAAATACACTCACCACTAAAAAGTGAAAAATAAAAATAATTTTTAGAGAAAAAAACAAAACCGACTTCAAGATTAAACCTACATATACAAACTTGAACTAAAAAATTAAAAATAATATTTTAATTGCTTCAAAACAAAAACCATTAAATGAAAATCAACGAAATTATCGATAGTTATATACCTATTCACAATTTATAATCAGTTATTTTTGGGGTCGATGCCGACCAAAACAAACAGAATTTGAAAAGAAATTGTAATCGTAGAGATCCTCTCACTGTTTTATCACCGCCACATCGCTGTCTCCGGCCATTCGAAAGTTTATTGTAAAGGCAGAATTAAACTGCCCTTCTTGGCTGGCACCGACCCCAAAGATAACTGGTCATAAATTGTGATTAGGTATATAAGTATTGATAATTTCGTTGATTTTCATTTAATGGTTTTTGTTTTGAAGCAATTATAATATTATTTTTATTTTTTTAGTTCAAATTTGTATATGTAGGTTTAATATTGAAGTCGGTTTTGTTTTTTTCTCTAAAAATTATTTTTATGTATACATTAGATCTAGCGTGAAAGAATGCTCAAAAAACATGTGTTCTTTACTTAGATTGCATCGAAACTAATTTTTCAACTTCAATACCCTTATGTGCCCCCTTCGATAATATGATACATTTAGGTTAAAAAAAAGATACAGAATATTTAAAGAACAGAATTTAATTACTTAAAGATAAATATCCTTAACGTATACATTTATCTCAACATCAACCCAATTTGATTGGTCACTAAGGAAGTACAACACATATTACATTAAATTGTATATATACATATAAGTTCAACCAAATTAAAAAAGACTCCTATATTGACATTCTTAGGCTTGCACTTTGACCAGAACTTGAATTGGAAAACGTATATTGAAATTGCAACTTCCAAAAATTTAAAAACTATAAACGCACTAAATAACGCAGCAAAAATGACCTGGGGTCTCGGCTCTAAAGCTCTAAGGGTTATTCAAGATTGGGCCATATTGCCCAGACTTCTTTATGGTATTATCCAGTATGGGAAGCAGCCGCCTTAAAACCGATTAATTTGAGAAAATTACAGAGAGTTCAAAGGCTAATTGCACTAAGAATTATCAAAGCTTTTCATACTGTATCATATGACGCTGCATGTGTACTTGCAGGATTGATACCCATTGAGTTTAAAATAACAGAGACATCAACAATTTATAAAATTAAAAAACAAGGACTATCTTTTAGAAATATTCAGGCTGACAACATTGAACTAGAACTGACACCAATATTTTGGTACAATACATCCATCCGACATGTATATACACAGACGGTAGCAAAACTGAACAGAATACAGGCTGTGCCTTAATAACCTTACATAAACAAAAAAACGACACGACGAACAATATCGATTAGGACCAAACTGCTCAAACAATCAAGCAGAAAAATTAGCTGTTTTGAAAGCCACCGAATACATTCAACGAACTAAAAACATGACAAAATCTTTCAACATATTTACAGACAACAAAATACTGACAGACTCTATAAAAAAACCCCAATATACATGACCCACTCCTAAACAAAATTAGACAGAATTTCCATCAATTAATAAATGAGGAAATCTCAGTTAAATTAACATGGATTAAGGGGCATGCTGGGATTTATGGAAATGAACTGGCTGACGAACTAGCTAAATCCGCATCGACAACATTTCTTTACCTTTTGAATACTCACAAACGCCTATTTCATACATCAAGAAAACTTTAAGAAACGACACAATACGAAACTGGAACTTACACTGGCAACAATCGAACAAAGGACGACCAGTTCACAAGTTTATACCAGACGTTAATTTAGAAAACTACAACAAACTAAATAGTACACATTACAAACTTACACAATTTCTAACAGAGCATGGACCTACCAAATACTATTTTAAACGGTTTCACCTTTCGGACAACGAAACTTGCCACTGTGACGGACAGACAACACAAACATTTAATCATATATTATATAACTGCCCACTTTTTGACAAGGACAGATTTTTTTAAATTAAACATATTATAATTAGTGGAGAACCATGGCCAATGTCAGAAAAGAATCTTATCAAAAACTATAGTTCTGAATTTAAGAAATTTGTTCAAAGCATTGAACTTTAAAAAGAAGATCACAGGGCATACATAGACATCAACTTTTGATGTATTTTTATTTTATTTCATTTTTATTTTGTTTCGTTTTATTTTTATTTCATTTTTTCTTTTGTTTTTTAGTATTTTCATTTCTATAAAATAATTGACAATACTGTAATTAATTGAATTTTGTATTTGTTATGAGCTAAGCACACAATATGCTTGCATGCATGGGATGTGCTCATTTTTTCAATAAACGACTCTTTCATAAGGTTACTATGGAAGGGAAAAATATATATATATATTTTTTTATATATATATATATTTTTTTATATATATATAATATATATACATATGTATGTATGTATAGATTTATCCCTTGAGTTTGACAGTTTTGACAGAAACTTAATAAAGATCCTTAACCTACAAGATATTAAGATTGTCCACAATGCTTTAAATTAAAAATTAAAATGCAGCTAAATCAATACAAACATTTATTTTAAACAATTAGTTAAAGCAGTTTCATGTTTATTTTTGTTGGTTTTGTTCCGTTTGTACTTGCGATCCTGTCATGTTGTGTTGGCTACACTTGACAGCCAGCTAGCAATTGAGGATTATCTCAACAATATTTATATTTACTTTCCAGCTATTCCCACAACTGGTAATCATAGCTTGTAATCGACAATCGACAATCGACAGCTTGTAATCATAGCAACTGGTAATCGACATCATAGCTTGAGCTAATAACAAACCATTCAACAACAAAGTCTTGCTTCAATTATATGTCATTTTTATATCATAAGGAACACACGATATCTATTTTAGAATAAATCATGATATGAATTAAATTCATAATTTCTAAATCATTTACATAGTTACTTTGAAAAAAACAATGTAAGAAGACTGTATATTTTGCTGTGCTCTTCATAGTCATTAATAATAATCACGAATATTTATAAATAACTTTTAAGAAAATATATTTATGATGGATAGAATTTGGAGTAAAACAATTTTATTTTTGCTGCATATCTCTTGTTATTTAAGAATTATAATCTTTATTATTTATTAACGAAATAAAACAGAGGGTAAAGGTAACTCAGTGGGTGAAACATATGACTCCATAGGTCATAATCATAATCTCAAGCTTAGGGAAACTATAGATTATGATTTTTTTTTATAAATAAACAAGTACTTTACATAAATACTATGTAAACATCCTTTACAAACATCGATTCTGGGAATGGAGTAATTGATTATAGGGGGAATATTTAATTTTCAAACTTCTGTCAATACAGCACCAGTTAAATATTTAACATTACAAAGTTTTTTACGTTTGTCGTTTTAGTAAATATAAACATATTATACTTACATACAGCTACAATTTAGAACTAATTTTTATCAATGAATAATGATATGTAATGTTTCAGTACTTACAATTAAAAAGCTACATTTAATCCGAAACTAATGTTTAATACTAAGCCCGCCACCTAAGCGGTTATAGCCACTTAAGCATTACAGAATTTGTCTTTTTTTTAAGATATATAAAAAGAAGAAGAAGAAAATTATTAGGGTTTATATATTTTGACGTTTTCTAAAAAGTTAAATGGCTCATATACAGTTATTGGACTCGTACATTTTATATTAATTTTTGTATTTTTGAAATTGACCAAAAATAAAAGGTGAGCAAAGACATTCCGAACAGCAGTCCCAAACAACTCAAAGAAACGGTAGAAATCATGTAAATAAACATTTGGACTAAAAATCTGTTGGTATAACCGGCTCACCTCTCCGATGACCCATCAAATGCGGTCTATATACATCCTCATTTCGGTGTTGGTTCATTCCGAGAGGCAATATTTTGAATGAAACTATATTAAAAAAAAAAAAAAAAAGGATTTATTATATTATTATACATTTATTTTCCAATAAAAAAACAACAACATATTTTTAACAGAAATTTATGAAATCAACATAATAAATTCCTATAAAATATTATAAAAATATTAATTGAAATTGACCCTAGGAGTGTTATTTGTGCCCTTTTTCAATCAAATAATCAAATTTGATAGAATAAAATATATTTAAAATAAATAAGAAAAAAAAAATTGAAATTTCGGTTTTAAAATTTGCGTACAGTTAGCCAAGATGGCCGCTTCTATATTGCACGCTCACTAAGTGCTCTGTAATTGTGACTTTTTCTATAGTGAATTAGCTAAAGTTTCGTTCCATATTTTTATCATATTGCGACAGTATAAACTATAGAACATTTTTCAGTTACTGACAGTGAGGTGAGTGGAAACATTATTGATTAACAGTGAACAATAAACATTAGGTAAAGCAGTCTTGCAGTAATCCTACCAACTAGCTGGTAAACATAGTTCGCTTTTCTATCAAGGTCAATATTGGTTGATAGTTCTCTTACCTCTTTTTCAAACCTAGACAATTTTCTTTTCTTTTCTTTTTCTTATTATATTTTTTGTTTTTCTCTAGAGTAAAAATTGTATATAATTATGTAAATAATTTATTATATAAGTAATAATTTTTCGTTTGTGTTATAATTTTTATTATCAATATTTTGATATAAATCTACGTTATATAATGTTTTTTTTTTATACAGTTATGATGGAAGTTGTCACATCAGGTGACGAATCAGAGTAAGATGTCCCCTATTTGGAAATCAGTGAAACTAATTCCCAGTCAAAAAGAACTCTACAAAAACGCCAATGAAACACCGCCCCACGATCAGCGGGCAATTCTCAAAAAATAAAAAAAAATAAAAAATAAGACAGCTAAATTAAAAAAAGGAACTTACCAACAACGTAAGTCATCAAACTCACAGTATTGCAGCTAAAACAATTCAACCAATTCTACCAGCTATCTTAATCATTAATACCTCTACACCCTCAACAAGTGCCAACAATAATTTGAATCCTCAGCAGACTTCTGAAACAGACCTACAACTAATTTATGTAAATAATGTTGACAATTTTATTTCATTTTGCACAGAAATTTTAGATTTGATTGGAGAAACTAACATCTAATGTTTTTCCCAAATCAAGAATATCAAAATTAAAACGTCAAAAGACATTTATAAAAAGATGATCAATCACTTAACGAGTGAAAATTACGATTTTCACTGCTACCAGCTTAAAGAGGACTAATCGTATATTGTAGTATTGCGGAGTCTCCATGCTACAACTCCAACCAGCGCTATAAAAGACGATTTAGAAGCGATTGCGCATAACGTCAGGCATATATCTAATGTGCTTCACCCTACTGAAAAATATGCGTTGCCACTATTCTTTGTGGATCTGGAGCCGGCTAGCAACAACAAAGTCATATTCGAGGTCACAAGATTAGTATATTCATGCATAACATTTGAAGAACCAAAAAGGAAAACAAAAATAGTCCAGTCTTAGGACACACTAAGACTTACTGTCACCACCAGGCTAGATGAGTTAAATGCGCTGGTTCACATGGAACTGAAACTTGCCAGCAATCACGTGATACATCTGCTAAATCCGTACTGTGTAGGGTCATCCTGCAAACTATAGAGGTACCATAGTTTACAAAAGATTGTAAAACCAAAAAAAAGTCGAATATAACCATAGCAAAACAAAATCCAAACAGCCAGGCACCTGATGTCGATCAGGAAATCAGGATTCTTGATTTTGAGGAAATCAAGATCAAAGAATAAAGCAACAACCATCAATCTCAGCACTTGACCCTCCACCAAGACCACAAGCTGCTTACTCAGACAAGATAAAAAGCAACAATCTAGACGTCAGGCCCCTCAAAGCTCCCAATCCCAGTATCAGACATCCTATTCTCAGCCTCAACCGAATATCCCACCACATAATGTACTTTTGAAGGTTAAATTACCACCTCAAAAACAACATCCAGTTCATACTCTTGTCTATATCAACCCTTCACCCCAAACACCATTGCAAGGTGATCCTGCTTCTTATTATCAACGAATACTCCCGCTCCCAAACAACTGACTTACTGAAACAAACAATATACTCCAAGCCTCCAGTTCATCTCTCCTTCCCTACCAAAATGCTATCGATATCAATGCTATCATTTCCTCATCCCTTTCAGAATTGAAAAATAACATTAAACCGCTCATTACCCGTCTCACATAAGTCCTTTCGGAAATTCCCTTAAATGTCGCATTCAAATCCCGTTCCTAAACCCTCCCTTCCTTGACTGATAACAGAACATGTAGATTGGGACAAATTTTGAATTGATCTTGAAAATAAACTGGACTTGAAAATCCCCCTTAAAGCAAAACATCAATTTAGCGATTGACAAACTAACATCTTAACTACAAAGTAGTATTTCTAAAAATACAGCATCTCGAAAAATTCATGATACTCAACAGAATAACTTGCCACAGCATATTCGTTCCTCATTAATTGAAAAACGCAGAGCAAGGGCAAAGGGCTGGATAACCATCAGATCAAAATAATTACAACACCTTAACTAACAAACTTAAGACATATAAGAAAATTCATAATTTAAAACCTCATGACAATATTAAAAGTCTCAATACTTCTGGCAAATCATTATGGATGGCTACAAAAAAAACTCTTCAATTACAAAAACTTTAATCACCCTTTCCTAACAAATTCTTAAACCTCGACAAGATCTGACGAAGCAGACTCCCAAAACTTTGGTCACTTTATATCATTTTATCCACACCCTGACATCATCAACCCGACTCACCTTGAATGAATTGAAGCAGAACTAAATATTCCATACCAAATGTCTCCACCTCCTAAAACATTTCATCCTTCTGAAGTATCAAATATAATTCACAGATTACCTTTTAACAAAGCCCCTGGAAATGAACTAATTACTGCCCAGTGAAAAAAGTAGATATTTTAGTAAGGTATTTCAACTGCTTGACTTCGGACAGTTATGGCTGATATTTTTGCTTGTATAATATTGAAATAAATAATATGAGAAAAAATAGTTGTAAAATCAGACAGAATATGCAACAGTGAATAAATATGTATTCCAAAAATTTAAGTAAAACCCTTGGGACTGCATATTCGCCTGTAATTTCAAAATGGCCCTTTAACGGGTGCAACATACGGCGAAAAAATAAAACCATAATATTAATTTATTTTGTTTTTAGTCGGTCTTTTTTTGCCATACAAATTTCCAAGTGTTTGCGTTAGTTTTTAGCATCATTTTATACAATATGTGTTTCATTATTTTACAATAGCAAGTTATAAAAATATTTCGACGATTATACGGCGAATAGAAACCATTAGAAAACAAACAAAAAAATCCGTTTTGTAGAAGTAATGAAATGAAGCTCAACACGGGTAGGAAAAAAGGAAAATCGTGTCTTGACCGACACTCCCAAAAAACAAGACTTTCTGAACTAAATAGCTAAAAAGAGGAAATCAAAGGACTAGAACTTTGTAAAAGAAACACTATTGGAGCAAAAATACTTTCTATTGAGTTTTTCCCACATCTTGTTGTACCTTATTACATCTCCATAATGTGATTTTTCAAAAATAAACTATTCAAAATTTTGAGTTTAAAAAAAAAAATGTATTTGGTAAAATGGTATTGAACATAACCCTAGTATTTTACTTGGAAAAATATGTCAGTGGCTGAGAAAAAAATATATAAATATATCGAATTCCTACTTTAAAAGATTCAGAGAACAATTTACCCTAAAATTTTAAGATCTTGTATTGCTACTTATTCATGTTATATTTTACTTTATATGACTTCCAGTATTATACACCAATGTATACTCCTAATTATAATAAATTGATGAGATTTTTTTTTTCAATATTCTTTGTTAATTTATATATGTTTTAATATTATGTAAATAAAACAATATTTATACTAGCAGAATTTAAGGTCCTCGAATAGTACTTTCAGTTGATATCTGTTATTTTTAGAGTGCTTCAGATGTAAGAGCGCGCAAAATCAATTTGCAACTTTATTCCTTTTGTGATTTAAACAATCCTTTACTTTCTCAAAAAAAAAAAAAAATAGATTGATTTCGAAACAAAATTAAAAATCGATTAAAATATCGTGTTAGGGCAAACAAAATGTCGCTAGGTTGAGTATCATTATCTATATACTACATATAAAAAGTTTGTATAGTTATTTTATATAGGTATGCACATATACAAATACGTGAAAGAACAATTATTTCTTTGTTGTGTCAACATTTCATTGCGATAAACTGATTTTTAATATTAAATAAAATTGTAATCTATTTTAGTTAGACAACCCCTAAAATCCGTCTATCTTCTACCGCAACACCTGACGCACTGTTAACTTTCACCTGCTGTTCAGATCAGACCTGGCCCCTATATTCAGATATTTCAACGTTGAGCTCTCCTCCATTGAAGTATTAATAATTTAAAATAATAATAAAATCAATAAAGGTTAGTAATTAACAGTTAGTTGATGATATTCTTACAGTTAATATAAATAACTCAATCGAGTTATCTGGTCATATAATCTACATAAACATATTTTACATTTTATATAAAATGTAATTAAATGTTTTATTTTATTTTTTATGTTATCATACGAGTGATTCAATTTCAATAATTATAAATAAACGTAGGTTGATTATTTTTTTGTTATTACGGTCCTCAAATTCCAAATTTTCTTGATATTACGGTCCTCAAATTCCAAATTTTCTTGATATTACGGTCCTTGATATTATCATGGTATGATTATATGAACTGAGACTGGTTAAAGTAGGACGTAAGACCATGGAGCAATTCATGCCACACGAACCGTAGAGAAGGAGTAATCCTAGCACGATTAAGAATTGGCCACACAAGCCTTACACTACTTCACCTAATCACCAAGGGAGTTCCTCCCAAGTGTGAGACATGTAGCAGTAGTTTTTCGGTAGCCCATATTTTTAATGAATTCCCTTTCTACACCAAAAAGTTGAATGAATCGGAAATACCTCCAAAGGTTTCATTAGCGCTAGGAAACGATGAAAAATATATCAAAAAATAATAAAATTCCTACACAAACTCTAATACACGAAATCTATCATAAACTTTAGATAAATCTTAAACTTTATTTTGATCCCGTTATATTTATTTAGTTTCTTAATTTACTATATACTTTAAACGAGCGATTACGACTTTAATGTTTTCATTTAAAAATTGGCCCTGGATCCACGACGAGAAAAAATATGAGGCTACAGGCGAATAGATAGGCGATAAAGAAATGGCGTATTTCACGAGATAGAATTTTGTTAATACCAACGCCCACGATTTATTAAGAATTTTAAGATACTTGAAGTTAGTCAGTTAATCGAAAATAGCTGTCGGATACGTTTATTTCCTTTTGCATTGAATTTTGCATTATTTTTATTTTCTTTGTCAAATGATTCTTCATAACCTTGGCAGTCGTGCCCGGATGGGGGAGTGTGGCAGGGTTCTAAGATGGCAGCCCCTTCACCTAACTAGGGGACAATGGACCAATGACCAGTTTCGCTTAAATCCAATGCCTCAAACAATATTCGCAGGTCTGTCTGATTGGACTATTCATTTATGGAATGTTAAGATACTATATAGACCTGGAGCGCTACACTTGATTTCAAATACCATCTAATTCTACAAAATAGAGTTCGCCACCATCGAGGAAGTCAAGTTAATCTTATATCAAAAATGAATAAATTCAAAATTTCCAAAAAGAGGTAGCTATAGGGGTCATTGGTATTGAGGATAAGATCAAGAGAAAACCGTGGATTCTTGAAGATTGCAAAATCCAAATTTAAGAAAAAAACATGCATTACAAACCATGATCCAAAAAAAGTACTCCAGAAGAGTGATGTAGAGAAATGCCAAGCAATGAGAAGAAGACACACATTTAAGCGGAAGAAACGGCAGTGGGGAAATAAAATGCTGACTGACATAAAGTCTGCGTTTAACGAAAAAAATAGTAGGGTATTCTTTCGAATGATTAATGAAGGGCGTAGAGGATTCAAACTTCCATTCTTGAAGGCCAAAGAAGAAATCCAGGGAGAAAAACTGCACGAAAAACCTTAGGGCTAAGAATTTAAGCTATGGGGATCTTGTAAAGATTGTGGTAAAAATAACAAAGACTAAATCCTGGAGAACAGTGAATGGAAGTGTGATTAGAAACCTTTCAGAAATTAAAAACATCGTGAGATATAGAGAAACTATAACAAAAAGAAAATATAAAACAACAAAAGTAGTATCCTCAGGAGTTGAAAATATTTATGATAGATCAGAATAAGCACTGGTCAACAAGAAGTTAGGAAAGGCAGCGGGAAGGCGTACTATCTCATCTGAATACATAGAGTTTGGAGGAGAGAAATTGTAAACACTGCAGAAGCTTTTTCAAAATTCGATATGAAAATATAATACCAAAAGAACGGGTATTATGTTATCACTCGATTCACAAGACAGAAGATGATTGGGTGTGACAATTATCGGTCTCTCAACAGTTGCTTATGATCTGTTTACTAGGGTTCTCGAAAGCAGCTCGAAAGATGAGCTCGATCAAGAATAGGCTGATATCTGATCATAAAAACTGACCATGGGCTAACTATTATATTATATAAATACTACCAGGAAATTATTTGGAAAAGGCTAGAAACCGAGAGAATAATGCATCTTTTGCATACTTGGATCTGATGGTAACCTTTGATTTTCTACCTTTTATGGTTTTAATTTATAGTAACCTTTTAAAACGAAAACTTGAGCCCCCTTCTCTTTCTTTAAAGACAATCGTCAGATATAAAAACTTTATACCAATTTCAGCATAATAATTTGTAACATCGGCGGTTTGGAAGAAGACCGTCACAAGTAAAAAATGTTCAAATTTTTGGTTATTGCATTAAACATCAGTAAAATTTACAGCTAATATGTGGAGAAAACTGTTAGAAGAGTAACTCTTAATAGAGCTACTAGAGGTCACTTTTGGCATTGCAGCATTTTTACAACTTATCATTATCTCACTGGAGGTATGA
The DNA here is from genome assembly GCA_003667255.2 of Euschistus heros. Lineage (NCBI taxonomy): Eukaryota > Metazoa > Arthropoda > Insecta > Hemiptera > Pentatomidae > Euschistus > Euschistus heros. The sequence goes on from RCWM02000013.1 coordinate 2,083,251, forward strand.
TGAAGCATTTGTTGGTAAGGAACTTGTTATGCAGATGGGAATAAAAAGGGTTTTTAAAAATGCTGAATGCTGTCAAATCATCCGATATAAGAATTTCAATGTTTCAAAAAGAAAATTCAGGAATATTATTGTATAAAACTTCTTACAAGCAGGCGGAGTTTTTTTAGCTTGATATTCCAAAATCTAAACGCCAACCACCAGTTAAACCCAGTATACAAGAGTAAAGTGGGAATTACACAAAAACAAAAAAAAAAAAATGATTACCTACTTACAATGGTTAAAAAAAAAAAAAGTTGTACTACAGTGTTACAAAGATTTTTATGACAATATTATTAATTAATGTCATAAAAAATATCAATTTACATTGAAATACTTAATATTCACAGACATAATGTTGTGCTATTTTATATAAGTAGTCTCATAATTTTTTTCTACATAATAAATTATGTATCTCATAGTTTACAACATTAATAAATGAATTCACAGAATTAGGGTTTAATAAAGAGCCACTTTATTAAAATACTTCTCATACTAAATTACATATTTAATATTTTTTTATACTTTTTATGAATAAAATTTATTTTATTTTCAAAAGCTTATTATTAGGGTTGATAAATTAATTGCAACTTCTATTCGAATAATTTTATATGAAAACTAGTTTCGAATGTTAAACATTTATCATCAATTTTAAAACATACAAACTTTTCTAAACAGCACTTCGTTACATGGATTGTGTACACTAAATTTTTTCAAAAATATAAGACAAGAAATCAAATAAATTGGTATTCACCTAAATAAAAGTAGGTTTATAAAAGAAAAAAAATTATATACTGTATAGTTTGTGGTTCATTATTTATTAATTTGTTTTATTTTCTTATCTAGTATGAGGATCTTTACTTATTTTTATCTCTTCTTTATATTTATTTATTATTGCATATATTGTGTGAATATATCTATTAAGCCATCCATATCACTTATTGCTCGCTTTGAGGCATATTGTATAAGAAAAAAAAAAGTTTTCTAGTTATAAGTAAAGTCTCAGTTTCAACATCAATAAGTTGGGGACCTACTGGTGGATAATGTTGAAGACTGTATTTGCATTATTTGTGATCTGTCTCCATAAGATGTGGTGAAACAATTAACCGCGAAGCCGGAATGTATGAATAAGTATCTAATATAATTTAAGTCAACTAAATATAATAACTTTTCCATTGTACGGTTTTCAACAATACATTTTGCTTTCACAGTTTGCGGTAGGAAATGTATTGAAAAAAAATATTAAGGCCTTAAAAATGACAGGATATGTTTAAAATACAGCTTCTTTTTCCAGTTCGTCCCTAAAAAAAGAGATATGAATTAAACTAGGGACATGTTGGCTGCGAGGTCCACCTGTCCCGCGCTCTATCTCCAACAAAAAAACCATCTCCGATATGCTCAGGTGAAAGGAAACTGCTCAAAAGGCTTTTTGTAAAAAAAAGGTTCTTTTGTTGATGATACTTTTCGGTTTCATAATTTCTGTATGACCAAGTCAAACAATAATAACGGGTGGAATTATTAAGATATGTATATCTTAGCAATTCACATTTTTCAATGTCTTGAAATTCCGATATTTCTGCTCCATTATTATATTAAAAAAAAAAAAAAATTCTTTTAGCACTTTTCTAACGACTTTCACGATATCTACTGAAATAAAATAAAAAATAATCTTTATTTTTAGTCATTATTATAAAATCCATTTGTTCCAAAAACAACGTATAACATTGGTACCTGCTTGCAATAAATTGACTTCCATCTTCTTTTTAATTGGTCATTATATTTATTTTTGAAAAATGTGCCGATTTTTCAATGTCTATTGGCAACTGAACATAAGTACCGAAAACGTAGGTAACCGAGTACGAACTTCTGAATTATATTAAATTATATATTATAAATTATATTAGTCTTAGATAACAAGGAGGAAAGAAGGTTTTTTTCTTCAATTGGGAACGTTTCGCTCCCAATTACCTTTTTTTGTTCATTAAAACTTACTCTTACTATATTATCAGCAGGGAAAAAGTTGTTTTGTTTTTTTAAACTAGTAAATTTTTTAAAATTAATTGGTTTTCCTTCTCTAACTAATCATAGCTAAATCTCATAGAGTATTATTAAAACTTATAAGTTTAAGTGCAGATTATTAAAATTACGACTTTGATAACAAATAAAATGTATATAAATATATCTGTAATTATAGGTTGTCTAAATTATATCAAAACCACGGATGAACTTAATTTAATTTAGTATTTTTTAAAATAAAGATTAAGGCTACACCTACATTGGATCCGTGTGTCTCCAGTCCCAGATATTCGAAGAACTCCTAATTCGCAGTCCAGCAGAGGAAATGGAAACAAACAGGAGCTTTATATAGGAAGTGCCTACATTGGAGCCGGTAATCTCCACAGGCTACTCCCATCTGTTAATCTTCAGTCAGTCATCTCCCGTCTCCCAGTTCACAAGCAAACCTGTTTGGTTTTATTCCATTTTTCGACTCGTAAGAACGTTTAAATGGCAATAGACAAAGGTGTATTAATTGATCTTGTGAGTAATTAGCCTTGCCTGGGGAATATTAGGTGTCATTATCAATAACAATATTAAGGATATTATCGCCTGATAAAGAGGTCATAAGTAAAAGCTATATATACATATATATATATATATATATATATATATATATATATATATATATATATATATATATATATATATATATATATATACATATATGTTAATATTTATTTTTTATTGTAACATAAAAGAAGTGATTATAGTTATTCTTTTTTACATAATGAATATTTACATTTATTCACTAGTGCCATGTAACGCTACAAAAACAAAAAAATGACTAAACTAATAAATTATTATTATTATAATACATAATTACTAATAACATTAGTAGTAATCTATGCAATTATATAAAAGGGCAGGCTATTTTTTGTTTGAGACCACTAACCACGAAAACTACGGAACTAATTATGATTAAATTTAAAATAATTAAAAAAATTAAATGTACATTGTTGAGTGACAGAAACGAGTTTAATCATACTGCCATATACTTTTATAGATAGATAATTTATAGATATTAAAATCTAACCATATGAAATCATTAAAAATAAAAATTGGATGTCTAGTTATGCTTTTATGCCATCTTCAAACACCTAATGAATACATTTTTAACCAGGTTAAAAATTACTACTATGCGTGAAAATATTATTGAAGAAATAATGCCGAATTGCATACTTCAACACAAGATTTTTATCGATAAACAAAAAACCTTCAATTAGTTAAAATTATATATATTATATAGTAGTTAAATTATACTAGTTATTATTCATATTGCCATGAAACAGCTATTATATATGTTAAATTTATTTTATATTGTAACATAAAAGAATATATGTAAATTTTTGTTGATTATAACAATTTTTTTTTCAATGATAAATATTTATATTTATTTTCTGACGACGTTTACCACAACAAAAAAAAAACAACGAATAAATAAAGTAATAAATACTATTAACATTAGCAGTCATTATTAATTTTGATGCTATATGCGTTCGTATTGTCATGGAACATCGACGACTCTATTGAAATGATTTAAAATTGTCTCAAGACGGCCTGCTCGACCTGAACCGATGTAGGCACTTGTTTTCGACCATCTGCCGGTCTGCGAATTAGGAGTTCTCGGAATAACTGGGACTGGAGAAACATGGATCCAATGTAGGTGTAGCCTAAAATAAACCTGGAAAATGGAATAAAAATATACTTGAAACTTGATTTGTTACCGAAAAAAAAGAGAAATAAAAACCTTAGTTATAATGGTTTGGCGACTGGTATTTGACTTCAGGGGATTTTAAAGAATTAAAAAAACAAGGGGTTTCTACATGAATAGCAATGAACGAACATAACCCAAATGGGTAATAGAATGTGGATATTAAATAGGCCTAATTGGAGTACATGGTCTAGTGAAGAATTAGGAGTCTAATTGTATTCTAGTCTTTCCGGTATCTACATCCGTCTGTAGTATGTAATGGCGCAACGAAGATTTCGACATGGAACTAAAGATTGAACCATTAGTATGCTGTGGTATATAATTCGTTTGTTTGTTGTTATTTTGCGGGGAAGGGCTTTTCTTTTTTTTTTCTTCTATTATTTTTTTTTATTAAATATTTATTGATGTCAATTTGGAGTGAAATTGCCAAGTGGAGACCTATTTAAATATATAGTTTCTTTGTTCATAAAACAAAATATGGTAACGGTTCGGATCGGCGACACCAACCCCTAAACCCGCTCAGAATACCTTTTATCGATTCTAACCTTGTTCCGATTTATTTCGATGTTCTAGTCGCTGCTTTTAGAGGGGGAAGGTTATTCTCCTACATTTACTGAGAAACTCTAAATCCCTGTTCAAAGTAATATTAACTTCTGTTTACCTTCTAATATTAAAATGAGAAATAAGGAAATATTAAAGTGGAAATAAGGAAATATCGAAATATAAGACACTAAATCAATTTTTAATTAATATTAATTTAATCAACAATTAATATACTACTGAACCACCAGTAAAGTTAATTCCTGATGAACTTTCTCTCAGAGAAGTGAAAATAACAAATTATAAATATAAAAAAGACAGAATCCTTAAGTATTTATTTGGCATAACTCCTATTTATTTAACATTTGTAGCTACATGTATCGGAGATCATGTTTCATCATCAGGCTTCTAATTTTTTTTAAAAACACATTAATCTATAACATTATACCAATAGTTCTACAATTATATAGTGATGTGTCATTTACCTCTTAATCTGTGATTATTTTCACATTGTCAATTCTCCATGTTATAAGCCATTATATAATATAAGACAGAATCCTAGTTGAAAGTGAAGATGTTAATTTCTGCTATATTTTCTAATGGGAAGTGGAAATAAGAAAACATAAAAAACCTGTGATATACTTTCTCACATTTATTTATAAACTGATATGTTTTATTGAATTAATTATACAATCTGTCTCACTTTAGCACAAAAAGTAATATGGATGACAAAGAATCCATTCACAAAATATGTATACTGAAATTTTATCACTGAAATTGAAACAACAAATACAAATATATAAAACACCAAATCCATGTACAAATAAATCTTGTTAAGTTTCATAACACTTTTACACATAAGATTAGATGAAATAAGAAAACATGAATTCAAAAAACACTTAATCCTTTATGAAACTCATTTTGTGAACTTCTGTTTCACTTATTTACATTTAAGAAGTCTAAATATCAATATAACAAACTAAACAACACAATCCAAGTTGAAACTGTAGAAGTGATTGTTTACATGTGAGGTTATAGGAATGAACTATCGAAAAATGTAAACATGAAGTGAAGCGTAAGGATCGAACTGGTCGGTGTAGCGCGGGTCAACCTAGTTTGGTGGTGTCGCCGATCCGAACCGTTACCCAAAATATTTTATATCTTAAAATCTTGTATGCGGCCAAATCCATAAAACTATGAATTACAAATAATATTCTTTTAACAATAAAATTCATTGCAACATAATGGATAAAGAATCATATTATGTTTTTTAGTTTATTTTTAGGCAGTGATTGAAGTGAATTGATTAGAAATATTCACTACTTAATAGGAAAATTCTAGGATAGTAAATTCTGAGTTTCACATTTATCGATAGATATTTCTATAATCTTTCTAATTTCTATGAAAAATGTTTACCACACTTTTTGTCAAGCATTTGCTTCTAGTACTTTCACGAACGTCAGTGCCAGAAAAAATGTTGTAGACCGTTAAATTTACTATAGTTTCATATACATGTTTTTGGTGCTTGACGCACATGTTTGATAAAAAAGAAGGTAAAAATCATTTTTGTTTCGAATATTATCGATTTTTAATAACTTATATCTCGAAAACCCTTAGAATTTCAACAAATATGTATGAAATTAATTTTATAGGAAATTTATTTAGCTTTAATTTTGATATGGAGCATATGTTTCTAGACTCCACCGTTTTCGAGATACAATCGAAAAATCCAAAAATGGGACGTTCTCTCCTCCCCCCTCCTAAGCTCATCCTCCAGGGGCGGGAACTTTTAGTATGTTTACCTTTTAACTACTCCTAACGAAGCTATGAAGCCAAAAATAATCAAATAATTAAAAAACTGAAAAACAGTTTCAATCACTTAAAGAGAGACATTTAAAATATAAAAACAAATTTTGTTTTGGTAATGTAGTTATGCACCTTGCAGTAAAAATTATGGATTTTCTAATATAGTTAATTATCAAAGCCATTATCTTCTTCGAGCCGGGTCTTATTTATGTTGAGATAAGATTATTTATGTCTTATTACACTAGATTTGAAACTTCCAGATGTACATGTAACATGTTAGCTGTTTTTGTTATGAGAAAACTATAGTTGACTGTTAAGTATGAATAGTTAAAAAATATTGCAAATTTCATCATCTTTGATTTATAAGGTACCAAAGTTTTTGAGGCTAAGATTAGCGGATTTTTGTTTTGAGTTGTTGGCTGTTAACATGATTTTTAGAGGTAAGTAATCTTTGAAGTTAGCTGTCTGATACGTCTGACAGATTACACATTTGAGTATAAAATTTTAAATATTTTCTTGCATTTTGCGATGGATGTTGTATTTTTTTGAAGTTAATTGGAATGTGTTTGATGGATAGAAAGCTAAAACATTTAGCTTCAAAATTCAAAGCAGTAATTTAAAAAGGTTCATTATCAACATGGATCGTATAAAGGATCAAGAAAAGAGGTCAATTTGGCGGGCATAGGCTTCGATTTGTCATAATAAGTTCCACTACAGTACACACTCAAGGATCACCTTCTCTAGGTAGCCACCCCAAGCAAGTCAGTTGCCACACCTCCTTTAATCAAGGTCGAGGGACTGATGATCCACCCCTTTAAATAACTAAATATAGGGGGCAGGAATATGATGATGACCATGCCAATATGCTTAATAATTAAAAAAATATATGGAAATATATGTTAATTTTCCCGTTAACAGAATAATTAGCGTCATCGCTGGATCAGGATAATCGGGAGATATTTCAGTAGCAAACCAATTCACCTATGAAGTAGGGGGCCCTTGCCATAGAAAGAAGATTGGATGAAACGCGGCGGTTGATCAGTATCCCATCACTCGGTGCACCGCGGTATTTCAAACATTGGTCAAGCAATTAATGTTCCAGTTTTTAGCATGACTTTTGAGTCCCCTAATTTAATAGTACTATTTTTATTTTATTTTTTTTAAACAAAGCTTTAATGCTATTTACTTTCACATCAGAGATTCTAGCATCAATTACCAACAATCGTATTTATGTTTAGGGGATAACTGGTAAAATAATTATAATCAAAACGATTATATTATTTTGAATTAAAATCGTCATTTAAACCAGAAAAAGTGGGAGCAGTATTTTAAAGTTACTAGATAAATGTAATCAATTCGTTAAACGAATCGCGCAAGAGGAAATATATGGTTTTGTGTGTCAATCTTGTTTTCTCTATCTGTATTACGTATTGCTCTTGAGTGAAGCAGCTTCTAATACTTTGTAAGATACTCAATAAAAGTATCTTAGATGAGACTAATTTTAGAATATAGTATTATTACTATAAAAGAAAAAATGGCAGTACATTAATAATACATTAGTAATATTAGAATATTTATAACTTGACAAATGGCTGTACTAAAACATTTGATGTAACTACCTAACAGTGAACGAAAACATCTTAAGAATTGTTACACCTAGAGCAGTACTAGCACGACCTTGGCCGAGGACCTCTTCCAGTTTTCAGGTAACACGTGAAGTGACTCGTTATCTTTCCTGCATTGAAACATTCTTCATTTAGATTCACGAGTCTTTAATATCTCAGTCTGTTAAACGAATCGATTAAGCAACTTCCCCAGCACCAGTTTCCAGTTAATTTATTTTATTTTATTGGTATATAAATTTATTGAAATTTGCAACTGTACAAATATACATCAAGTAAATGTGTTAAAATCGTTAATAATAGCATGCCAACACTTGAAAAGAACTACTCATCAATAGCACTTCAATAAAAAATACACACAAGAAGATTTCTATGCCATCTTTTTTTCAGAGGCCTCAGAGGATTATCGGGAATTGAGTGGGAATCAAGTTGAGAAACTATTGGATTTGAGTGATTATAGAGCTTACAATGAAAGGATAGGTATTTGGTTTGGGCTAAATCAGCAACATATGGAACGTTAAGACCTTTATGGATAAGTTTATTGATGACAAAGTAAGGAGCATTGAGAAATTTTCGAAGGATTTTGGATTGTAAAGATTGGATATGGGATGAATGGGATGGTTTAGTAGAGCCCCAATGCTCAACTTCTTACGTCCATATAGGTCTAATCACAGTCATGTAAGTGAGTCTTTTGTAATTAATTGGGAGCTTTTAACTCCAGCTAATTTAAAACCAAAAAATACATAAATGCCCAATAGACAACCGACCACTAAAATGACCAGAAGGATTACATTAGAACGTGAAATAGTTTATTTAAATGACAAAAAGCTCATTTGTCTTAATAATAATGCTAATTAAGTATTGATAATTAACAGTACAGACTATTCCAATATAATACAAAATTAGATTTTAATATGATTTAAAACAAAATCATTACCGCTTTATTGAAAGTTGATATCTAGTATTATTTATTTTCATTTGATATGTTTATATATGAATGCATACAAAACATGGAATCAACATATTAAAAATATTAGCATATAATTAACCTCTAATAACTACATATTATAAAAATATGAAACGAACTTAAACTCATATTAAATTGATTCCATTATTATAATTGTTTATTATATTACATAAGAATTATTAATTAAATATTAATAGCATGATCTTCATCTATATCCCAGAAATGAAAGCTAAAAAGATTAGAACATTAAGAAGTGGAAGAAGGGGATAATCTGCTATCACATAGTATTTTGAGGTGGATTGTTAATATAAGGAGATGGAACAGCGTTTGTTTCAACATCTGTTGCGGTCCCATGGTTTATCACCTGCCTCAGGATCCGTGGCTTTACTATTTATATTCCAGACTCCTCTTATTTATCTCCTCAATGTGCACGTATTATCCCCGGGTTGAGATCTTTCAATAGATCTACTTCAGGTCTCAGTAGTAATAATACACGGAGAGATTTCACAATTAATTAGTAACAAAAAGTTCCTATTTCTATGATAGTTCCAAAGACATTTCAAGTCAAATAATATTAATGGGGTCATTATTACACACAGTATATATATATACATATATATATATATATATATATATATATATATATATATATATATATATATATACATACATACACAGCCGTGTATATGCATATAATATATACCTATATGTGTGTTTGTGTTTATGGGTGGGTGGGTCTGTGCGGGTGTGTGTAAATAGGTATACACACATTTAATAATTAATATTTACTACAGTATATACAATGAGTGATGATGACTTGAAAGACATGTAAATGACTTCCAATGCACTCAAATAAAAGTCCAACGTAAGGCCATCTATTCAGACGCTCCTAAAGAAGATCGAGATTCGGATTAGAATCATGTTGTGAAACTAGCGGGTTTGATTAGATAAGAAGATTGCTATGACATGCTGGATCATGGACGATTAGGGCCAACAGAGTGAAAACGAGATGAACAGAATTGTTTAATGGAGTCACAATGCTAAACACCATATGTCCAAATGTTCGTATAATTATAGTCGTATAAATGAGACGAAATCAATAAATCAATTGAAAGCATAGAGCGTTAAAAAAATTATAATAGTTGGAAACGATGTTCATATTTCTGTAGTTTCCTTCTTGAAGTTAGATTCCAAGCAAGATGAAGTCCTAATTAGCGTACCTATTCAACAACTGATCAAAGTAGGACTGTTAGTCGTAAGTTTACTACGAAGGGTAAATGTGATTTGATAATATTTATTTTTATTTTAAATATGAGTTTGTAATGATTAAGGAGCAATAAGTGAATTATTTAATGACAATGACGTGTGACGTCACCGCACGTGGAAAGGAAGGTGCAATGGTGTATTGGGATGTCAGCTGTATACACAGGGTGGAGGAAGGATACAACTTTGAGGAACAACGGCAGACTGAAATTGAATAAAATAAACATTCATTAACTTTCTATCACTGATATATCTACGACCGAATGGTAAGAATGCTGAATAGTAGATTTTGCTGTAACTGGTAACCAGGATTATAAGATCTAGGATAGAGTACAGGCTTTTAAGAATGAGTTTCTTAAGAATTTCACCCAGGATGGTTAAAGTAACACAGGTATAAGTATGAGAGCTCTAGTGGATTTTTGGGTTCGGGTATCACCTTAGCTTTAGACATCCTTTGTGTTATAAATCTCATAATCCTTTTAGATTTATAACACATTTTTAAATAAACCACAAAAATGTTTAAATATCGGGGGGGGGGGGGGGGGGGAGCAGATTCTATAGAAGAAATGAAATCCAAGAGGAAATATAAGGTTCCTGATTAAACGATTTCTCTATAGCAAAATTACGAACAGGTTTTAAACTATTATTTACCGAAGTGGAACATGTTCCTTGAAAGAAGGATGAAAAATAGAGATGAGTCTACAGAAAAGACTAAGTGGCTAAGCCTTGCAGATTATTTTTATTCTTTCTAAATTATATGATCGAGATATAATATAATAGGGATAATTACATCCGAGGTGTGTAAAGTAATGAGAACTTTTTATTTATTTATTTTGTTTCCAGTATTCTTAATGTGATAAAAACTAACTCGAAACAAAGTAATTACTGCTAAAAAGCCCAAGAAAATTGTTGAAACTTTCATTATTCTCATAAAAACTAATATAAGACACTAAATGATAAATTTATTATTGCATCTTTAAACTCTGTTTTCAATTTAATTTGTTTTAGTATCAATTTATTGTTATTATATTTGAAAAAATCAATACTTCATAACTAAAAAATGTCAATGAAAGAAAATTGTCATAGGGTAGCTGAATAATCCAAATAATAATGGAACCGATCTCGAAGTAAAGAGATATTGAAGTATATATATAAAACTAAAAATTAAGGTAGCACCAGGATGTACAACTTATGAATCAATGCTTTCAAATAATTAAAGAAAAATCCTGACTTATTTATTTTAGGTCATTGACCTCCTGGAATCTAAGAATAGCTAAGGAGCAATGTGATCCGAGGAACCAACTTGTGCAGGAAGAGATAAATAGAGCCTCGACAGGCGAGAGGTGGGAGCCGAACTTGCATATTCAGCGGGTCATCGTGTGACCCCCTGTCCTCGATGGAACAGCTTTTACCGGGGGATCTCCAGGGTGAAAGCGCTACTTCGTCAATAGTCCATTTCTGATTTTCAATTCTTGTCATTCCGTCAAATTGGTAGATGGTCAGTGAGGCTAATTGATTGTCTGAAATGAGGAAAAAATTTAATTCCAACAATCTTAGGCTTTCTTACACGAGTAGTACTAACAATAAGATAATCAAACTATTAAGAACTTTCAATTAAACCTTTCGAATTCTTTATTTTTTAAAATTGATATTGTCCGCAGTAAATCTCATAAAATATTAAACTATTTAAACTAGTTCTGGAAAAATTTGGGAATATAAATTCACTTAACAGCAAGAATCTTTAACCATTTTATTTAAGTATATTTCGTAGCATTCACAGTAAGAAAGCTATAAAAGTAGAACCAGGGCAACTACAACCGATTCTATGGCAATTTGTTGTATTAGGAAATTAATCAAGCATTGTATTTTATTAAAAGTTTACCTTCGTAAAAAAAATAAATTGTATTTTTTGGATAATGTTGGTAGAGGGAGAGGAGGTTAAGAGGCTCGGCAAATATATTAGCCCCAGGGCCCATGTGGGCCCTCGCCGGCCCTGAGTTACTTTTACGCAATAACCTAATATACCAGTTTAGATCCAAAAACATTACTTCGATCCTTCTAAACGCCTAGAAATACTACTAAAAAATAATGTTTAAAATCATAGCAATGGTTTTATATTTTATTCTTTAATAAGTTATAAGAATAATTTTGATATTAAAAACGCACCCATTGTTTTCCCACCCTGTGCATGCCAATAGTTTAAAAATATATATTTGGTGATTTGAGACAATTATAAAAACTAAACAGAATTGTGGAATAGGGCATAATTGGTATATTTCATATATACTTAAAAAGTTTTCAATGATTTCTTCACCCTTATTGTCTCACAATCAGTTTATTGTTGGCATTATTGTGACAGACAATTTCCATATCGGAATATTTTTCTTGAAAAATCCACGTTTACTATAAAGTTGAACTAACCGCTAACCATCCCTAAGGTCTTATCATTGATAGTTAAGTTCCTGAGAAACGATGAGAACTAGGAAATGATGACATGTAAATGATGAGAACCTAAATCGTGTAAACGTAAATAAATGAAACTTTTTTTATAGATTACTACTTCCCCTATTTTGAGTAGCTCAGGTAGTATAGCTTAGAGCAGCAAATTGATGGAAAGAGAAGTAGGCACCCTTTCCCATTTTCTAATAAATCAGGAAGATTCCGTCCCGGTTATTCTACACCAACCAAAATCATTAGTGATATCAATGCAACAATAGACAAAAAAACTAGCCGTTCTGATACTCTTTGATATCTCTAAAGCCTTCGATTCGAAATTAAAATCTTTAAAATTCCCAAGGTTCCATTCTTTTCTCTCTGACCATACTCAAGCTGTATCTAATCCCAATGAACCCTTATCCAGCTTCTTAGCTCTATCTAACGGAATAGCCCAAGGTTACAGCATATCACCTCTTCTCTTCATCTCCTACGTTAATCATCTTCCCCAGTCAATTTTACATTGTTCCCGTCCCCTTTATACAGATGACTCCCAGATCTATTTATCCCCCCCCCCTGATGCTTTTTTTAGGAATTCTGGAAGACCTTAAAATATAGAAAAATCTTTCCATATAGATTTGAAGTAAAAAATATTTAACAAGTGATGAAAAAAAAACTATTGTCTTAATTCAGGTATCTGAAACTTGAAACCTACTTAATAACTAAACGTCAAAAAAACAAAAACAGGAACACTTGAATGAATTGTCCATTTTTTTTTTGTTAATGAGTTCGTCACGGTTACGTCACTGCTTTAGTCTCATTATGTTTTATGAAGTCCTCGGGCTCCGTTTCGAATCGAAATGATGATTGAATAATAGTAGCTTAGCACAGGACTTCCTCTAAGGACGAAATAGGCCATAGCCATTTTAGTTCTTTTTGACTTTTTTAAGGCTAAGATATGGTTATAACAACATCAATTATAGAACCAGCTCATTGATTTGACAAAAAAATATAAATTGAACCACTTGCTAGTTGAGATATTGGTGAAGGGAACGCTAAGGTTTGGCCATGAAAGAGAGGCGTGAAAGAGAATAATCAAATTTTAAACGGCAAAAAAAAGTTATAACGTAATGTGAAAACATTACTATACTAAAATCAACCGTTATTTGTGGTTTAAAATCACAATGTATCTATGCCCATTTCAGTAATGCCTGGAAAAGTATTTTTTACTAACAAAATAAGGGGTGCAAGAGAAATAGACCGGCTGGGGAGCTTAAAAACCTTTGCACATCACTGGAGGAAACGATGGAAGATGAGGGTGTTCTCTTGAGAATAGAGTTTCGAAACGGTGAGACAAAAAATGGAATTAGCTAAAGGCTCATTTAGATCGGAAAAAGTTAGGAAGGTCAAAAGAATAATTTAATGATTAGCACAATACAACTATTTCAATCATTAGCAAAAAGGATCGTTACTTTTGGTTGAGCTATGGAGAAGTAATAGTCTTCTATTAGTTAATAAGGCTTAGTGAGTTGAATCACCAGAACAAAGGAGAGCATTGGGCTAGATCAGGGGTCTCCAAACTACGGCCCGCGGGCCAAATCCGGCCCGCCAGTGCCATCAATCCGGCCCGCGGCGGCGGCGGGGCAAAAAAATAAAAATAAAAATAAAAAATCATCGATTAATAATAACTCCGTTTTATTTACTTAAGCTAGGTAAATGTTAATAACAAGTGCCTATAATAAGCATAAAATTAAAATTTACTTTAGCAAATAAATGAAATGAATCCAACAAACATTATAAATATATGTAAACATTATAACATATAAAATACTAATAAGATTTATGTAGTTGTGATTTCTCACTGATAATAGATTGTAGTTTCTGGCACTTGATTCAAATGTTTGAAAAAAAGTGAAATAAACATTTGTTTTCTCGATAATTATCGATTTTTAATAACTTATATCTCGAACACCGTTAAGAGTTGGACAAATATGTATAGAAACAATTTTATAGGAAATTTAATTAGCTTTAATTTCGATCCATAGATTATTTTTCTAGAGTCCGCGGTTTCCGAAATATAATCGAAAAACCTAAACACGGGATCTTCTCCCCTTCCCTCACAATTTCCCGTAACCCCAGGGACCGGAACTTTTAGTATATTTACCTTCTAATTACTCCTAACGAAGCTGTGAAGTCAAAAATAGTCGCATAATTCATGCATTGTACACCCCTCATTTCAGCACTCTCACTGGGGTCGCGCTTTTCCGCGAAAACACGTTTTTCGGCACTTTTTTAGCTATAACTCCGAAAGTAATAGTCCGATCCAAAATATATTTTTTCTATCTGAAAGCTGGTTAGTTACATTTAATAGAAGAACTTGTATATTAAATTTTGATCAAGTCAGATATTAAAATATCGATGTCAGCACCCTCAAAACCGCTTACTGTTTTGAAATCCACGTAATACACCCTAGCCAGCACACTACATATGTATGTTTTGGCAACATCTGACGATTTGGTCTTTTTTAGTGGCCTTGATTAAATATACTACGGAGTTTAATCAAAATTTCATATAAAGGGTCTAATAGTAAATTTAACCAGGTTATAGTTGAAAAAATGAAAGTTCAGATCGGAGAAACAGTTATGGAGTTAAAGTGAAAAATGTGCCAAAAAAAAAACTTGGATTTCAAAACAGTAAGCGGCTTTGAAGGTGCTGACATCGATATTTTATGGGACTTGAGACACTGGGAAAAAGTGTTTTCACGGAAAAGAGCGACCCCAGTGAGAGTGCTGAAATTAGGGATGTAGATGCATGAATTATGAGTCTATTTTTGATTTCATAGCTTCGTTAGGCGTAATTAGAAAGTAAATATACTAAAAGTTCCGGTCCCTGGGGTACGGAAAATTGTGAGGGAAGGGGAGAAGATCCCGTGTTTAGGTTTTTCGATTTTATCTCGGAAACCGTGGACTCTAAAAAATAATCTATGGATCGAAATTAAAGCTAATTAAATTTCCTATAAAATTGTTTCTATACATGTTTGTCTAACTCTCAACGGTGTTCGAGATATAATCAATTTGATTGAAGAGCCAGAAACGTACATATTAAATTAAAGTAAATTTAATGATCTACAATTTTGATTCTGACAATATTTCTGAGAAAAGATCCTGGAAGGCACTAGTAGCAAGTTTTTGTCTGAACTGGTACCCGCTTCTCCTTTCCCGCGCTATGTCTCGAAAACGGTTAATCCAAAAATAAAAATGAATAGAACAAAAAATACAGAGAATATTATTCTCTAAAAGTTTTGTAACTATTTTGATTGACGGCCGATGGATAGAAATAGAGATATTTGAAAAAAAAAAAAAAACAACTGATTTTTGTGACCTTTGACCTTGTATATCTAATTACGCTAACGTGCTGAGATCGGTGACTTTCTACCACTTATTTAGAAGACCAAAACAAAGGCATAAGCAAAAATTCAGCTTCATTGGTTTATTTCCGAGATTTGCTGTATAAAACTCATTTGACTGGGCTACTAGTCCCCCACGTAACTACGTATAAAAATGTGTTTATGTTTTTTAAAATTAATTATGGAAACACTGTCGAAATTTATTTGCGCGAGCTTGCGATGTGAGCACCTTACGATTTAATGTGCTGCTTTCTCTTAACATTCTATAACTTATTATTATTATTATTAGATTATTATTTATTAACATAGCACTACATTCCTGATAGTAGAGACTTGGCTTGCTCGAGCATAGATCACCTGTCATCACGGTTAGTGCTGCCGCCTTCCAGTTTCTGGCACCAAGTAGAGTTAATGTTTTAGTAACAATACCATCTTTCCATCGTAGTTTAGGTCTTCCAATACACCTCGTACCATTGATTTGTTCAGTAAGAGCTTTCGCGGGCATCTCCTCCGGACTCATTCTGGCAACATCGTAGCCGGGAGAGCTTAATAAACTTGGAGATATCCATATCTTTGTACAGACTTTGTATGTCTGCATTGGATCTTCTTCTCCAGGTTCCTTCCGAGTATACACCGCCAAAGATTCTGCGAAAGACTTTTCTTTCAAACCTCACGAGCGAAAACTCATTGTTCTTTGAAACTGTTCAGCATTCAGATCCATATGTGAGAACAGGTCTGACTAGTGCTTTATATACTCCTAACTTAGCATTCCGAGACAAATGCTGCTCCTCAAGTGCTGCTGTAGAGCAAAAAAGCATCGATTGGCTGCCATAATACGCCGTTCAATCTCGTCATTGATGTCATTTCGGACATAAATCTGCGTGCCCAGGTATACGAATTCCTGGACCACTTCGATGTCATGTAGTCCTAACTTTACTTATCCACACATTACTGACTAGGGGCTCGATAAACTTGTACTTGGTTTTGTCTCCGTTGATGGATAGTCCTAGTCTCTTCGCCGAATTGTCGATTGCAGCAAAAGCGTTTTGTACTGCTTCTAATGATCTTCCGACTAGATCTATGTCATCGGCATATCCAAGAACTCGTACACTTTTGTTTAGAACTGTGCCTCCTGTTTGGATTCCGGAATCTCTTATGGCTTTTTCCAAACAAAGATTAAGTATAAGGCAAGCCAGACTATCTCCTTGTCTCACACCTGCTGTCGTGTCAAAACCTCTTGAGAAAGCCCCATGCATACTTACAAAGCATTTATTGCCTTCCATTGTCATTCTCACCAGTCTGACTAACTTCTGGGGTATATTCATTTCTGTCATGGCCATTTATGCTTCCCCTCTATCAATCGAGTCACGAAACTTCTTGTATTTTTCAGGATCATCCAGAGGTTAAAATTTGTTCAATAGTTGATTATCTTAACGAAGCCACACTGATATTTTCTAATTTCTTTCCCTGCGTATGGAATCAATCTCTTGTATAATATGCTGGAGAGAATTTTGTATACTCATGGAAGTAATGATGTACCTCTCCTTGTTACAATTCTGGGAATCCCCTTTATTATTGGATTGGGTGTATAATCGCTTTGTTCCACTCCATAAGAAGGCATTCGTCTCTCCAAATATCCATAAATAAATCCTGCAGGAAAGTAACCAGTTGAGGGTCATAATGTTTATATATTTCCGCTGGTATGTTATCAGTACTTAGAGCTTTATTATTCTTTAGTTTTTCGATGGTCGCTGCTATTTCTTCCCCGTCTGGTGGTTCAATCTCTATTCCTCCAGCCAGTCCCCCTGCGATGATGGTATCATCAGTAGTCAGCCCATCTATCTAATATTTTTTGCTTTTTCGTGATTAGCGAGCCATCTTCTGCTTCGCATGCGGGAGTCCTGGATTTAAACAATTGTCTACCTTCCTTCACCATTTGAAAGGAATTTTTGTTTTTGAAAGATTTTTCCATATCCTCCATCTGCTTATTCCGCCATCTTCTCTTCTTTCTTCGATGAACGTACTTCTCGCGACTCCTTGTGGCTTTATATTCATCCATCGAACTTCTTGTGTGTCTCCGTTGAATCATGTTTTTATAGACTCTCTATCTGCTCAAGCAAGGCATTCCTCATGAAACCATGGTCTTGTTTGTTTCTGTTTGCCCTTGAGACCCAGAACTTCTTCTGCTGTCTCAGTTAACGCATTTCATAACACCAACTTCAAATTTGGTACTGAAGTTGCTTTTGGTACTTATATGTTTGAACAAGTTTCTGAATTTGTATACCATGGCTCATAAGTGACGTGCGACAACAGAATCTCGACTGATGTCCGGAGAAAAATTATCTTAGCGAATCACTGTTATTATGGACTCCGCTCGCATCTTTCTAGCAGCCTCGTCTCTCACCGCACTAAGGTTATCCGATACAAGACCCTCATTCGCCCTGTTTTACCTTATGGCTCTGAGACCTGGACCACTACAAAGGCTGATGAAAATGACCTTATTTTTGAAAGGAAAATCCTCCGTAGAATATATGGGCACACCTTTGAAAATGGACAATGGAGAAGGCGTAGTAATAGAGAAACCTATAGTCTCTATAACGAGCCTGATGTTGTAGCTATCATTAAGGTAGGGAAGTTAAGATGGGCAGGACACCTCGTGCGGATGTCGGATGGGTCGGTACAAAAATAAATTCTAATAGAACAGATATCCGGCCGGCGCAGAGTTGGGAGACCCAGGTTACGGTTGTCGAGTAACCTCTCATGGTAGGTGGGGAGAGATCCAGGAACCCTGCACCACTCTCACTGGCCCTGATCAGCCACACCTCTCTCCCTTCACTTTTGCCCAAGTGCCATCAGCCAGCGCTCAGACTATAACTTCCTTTAAACATCATCTATTTCTTTACCTTCTCAATTACCATTCTTCCGAGCGTATATAAAATATGAATATTTTAGTAATATATATTATTATAATATGAGTATGTTCTATTTTTTTGTCGTTATCTTTTTTATTTTGTAACTCATAATGCAATTATTAATCACTTGTCATAGCCAAACGATTGTCCTATGTATTGCACTCATATTTTATTCATAAGGGACAAACTGTCCCAGAATAAAGTTTATTTTCTTCTTTCTTTTTTCTGTATGCTCCATCAATATAATAAGGAACAAATATTCACGCCAATGATTCTTTTGGTGATCGTTGCATACAAAAGAAACCCAGGTTTCAGGATTTTTCATCTTTTCAATAGGCATGTAATCAGCGACCGTCGATTAGCTGACAGTTTTTATTTTCCGCTTCTTTTCCACACTAGTAATTAAGTCAAATCAAAATACTGTTACAAAGATATTTTTAAAACACACACAAACCCGCTAAGGCGTTACGAACTATTACTATAGCACCTCTATTAGCGTTTTTATACGTCAATTACTGTCATCAAGAAATGAGTGGAATACACCAGAACTTCGTAACATTACAGTACAACACAATAATGATTGAACTAGGGACTTTAACTAGCTTCTTCTCGCTGAGGGTGCGTACTCGGAGACTATTCTATAAATTATAGGTACCGGCAGGAAAATTAAAATGGTGTTGGCCCGCGGAGCCCTTGGAAGTAGTTAGTGTGGCCCAAAGGCTGAAAAGTTTGGAGACCCCTGGGCTAGATAAAGGAGTTGAGTCGGGAATAAATTATCTTGCTAATGGCTTCGATAAATTTGAAAGCACTGAAATGGACCTAAACAATGTTGCAACTGAAGTCTTCCGGTCAATGGAAAAAGTTTAGTTTTGTTGGTAAATGTACAAAAAGGCAGGAAGAAAACTAATAGTAGTAATCTTAACTAAAGTACTGAAGGTCGTGGGTTTGAATCCCACCTGGGCGGGTTAAAGTGTATTCCGTGATGGTCCCACGAAATGAATCTTGGCCTTCTAACCCTGGCTACTATAGGTTGGCAACCTGTAGGATAACCCGTCCTTCCTGCCCTAGTTGGAGCACATAAGGACGTTAAGCCCAAATAAACAATGAACAATATTGCCTTTATCAGCATGGGTAACAATAATTTGGATAATTTGTTGGATTGAATGAAAGATTTAGAGTAGGAAAGGTATTTGAAAATTTTAGAGGAAAAAGGAAATGGATGGGAGGGTAGGTGTAGGAAATTTGTGATAATGATACAAGTGTGGTTACAATAGATCTCTCAATCATATTACCCTCAATCAGAGAAGAGTTTCTATGGATATGTTCTAGGTCAGTGATAAGGGAGTGTATAAGTTTAGTAAATTTAGAATTGGGTGTTAAAAAAATTGGCGGCAAGACTAAGGACATTAAGAATAGGCTGTGGTATATTTTATTATGAAATATTGTGAATCCAAACTTCATTAACTGAAGGATAAATTTTCTTATGACCATGGATATGATATAATTAGGCAAATTTAATTTTAAGAAGTTCTTTTTTATAAGATTTATGATATAGGTAAATTGTTTCAACAGAATTAATAAAGAGAGTCATGTCGTCTTCACAAATGAGAGATATAATTAAAGAATTAAATGGACTAATTTTAAATTTAATGTAACTAATATTTTGAGATGTTTATTTGATAGTAAATAAAAGATTTTTTGAATTTATATATATATGATTTAGTTTTAGATCAAATATTATGGAAGGGGTGGTGATGTGGTTAAGAGTTTATAGTGGTTTATGAAATTTATTAACCAACACCACACATTACAAGAACAATACTCTGGTTATATGTATACTTACTGTTCGAAAAATAATAATGTTATGAGGGTGTTCTTTCTTTTTTTTTATTCTACTCCTAACTATATTATAAAAAAAAAGTATGTTTTTATACTTTTTATGTAGATAGCTTAGTTTTACTGTAATACTCAATAATATACAGAAAACTGTCACTACTAAAAACAAAAAACAATTTCATCTACAAAAGCAATATTATTTTGCTACCTATGGTGACAAATTAAGTGTTCACTTTCATACCAAAACAAAATTAACGGAAAAATAACCGAACAATTAAAAATTATATATGAAAATAATTAGGACATCTTCAAAAATCTTGAGTAAAATTGGACAGGTATGTAGAAGAATGTTTTGTTTTTTTTAACATGAAACAAAAAAAAAAAATTTCACAAGAAACTGTTTCTGCAACTTCTTCCGCCCACAACTACATCAACAGCTTCTCTTAAAAATAAGTTTGTTTCGATCCCTTCCAAACTAAAAGCAAACTTTCCTTTCATAGACTGGTTACATACCCTTTTCCTCCTCCATCTCTCTCATGCTTCCTCCACACAACGGGAGTTATGAAAATTAGTGTTACCTTTGATACCTAGTCTTGTGAAGCATTAAGAGAAAATTTTAAATGATAAATTAAACTAAAAAAGTACAAAATATGACTTTCAATAATAAAATCTAGGACTAAACGATTAAGCGATTTTGGGGAATTATATGGCGCAAGGTTGAAGTAACACACCTTAAAGATTATATTTTTATTAAGAGTGGAAACCGAGAAAATGTCGAAAGAACCGTTTTTTTTTTTTTTTTTTTTTTTTTTTTTTTTTTTTTTTTTTTTTTTTATTAGAAGATTTTATTTCTACAATAACACAGAACAGGAGATGAGATAATTTTAAAAAAATACGATTTATTGGCAAATTTGAAAATGTTTATGTTAGTTTATGTTAACATGCCTCAACAGAAAATTAAGAAGATGAAGAAAAGGACTTATTTTAAGAAGCATTATTTAAAACATTTAAAGATTTAACGCAGTATGGCAATAATATTGTTATTGAAGATTTTAACATGAAAATAAACCATTAATCTATTTCTGTACAGGTATCTACATGGTATTGTAGAACGTGTCATTATAATACACCATGTGAGAAGTTATCTTTCAAAACTGAACAGTCCACTTTCGGTCGAATTTTTTTTTTCCCCATCAAGCCTTACGAACTACACACACTACAATACTTTGTTTTCGTAGACGTCTATCAAAGATTTAAATGATATATTTGTTATCGATTTAGCAGCAGAGGGAAGCCTAGTGTACTAGTTTTGCTATTTTTTACCAATTTTCTGATATGTTCAGTTCTGAAAGATAATTCCTCATTTATGTGATGCTATTAACACATAATTATGAAGAAAAATATTTTTTATTTAAGGACGAGAAAAGCGCGCGGCCATTTTACATAAATAGTGGGATACTTCCAGCTGTGTATAAGAACTCTCATCTATTCTTATTTTTATGGACTCATGTCGAGGCAGCGCTACTAAGGTGGGCATCTCTTCGCAAGAATTCTTACAGAGATAAAAGAATAATTGCCTCCACAAACTTAACATATTAAAAAAAAAAAAATTAAAATAAATGCCATTAAAGATTCATGTTATATAATATTTAATTAGATATTTTTTTCAGCAAATATGTTTGCTGGTATTTAAAACCTAGTAACAGTTGCTACATAAAATAAAGGGTGGGTCTATTCTAAATAAGACCCCTTTACAGTTCTTTACGTGAGAATAATGTTGATATCTGATATCATATTCATTAATAATTACGTTGGCGATTTTGGTATATATTTCTAATGGTAAGCTGGTTGTAATTATTTCATAAAGGCGATTTTAAACTTTCTTCGATATCCAAAAATAGTTTGTTTTTTTCTTTTGTCATCGTATAAACTGAAAAAAAATTTCAGAGATTCGAAGAATAATTATTCAAGAATATATCTACAAAATTTTGTTTGTCTCTTTTTGCTTTTAACGGCTTTATGATTTTTTCTGCGTTGGAAATCAAGACACACTTTTTAAATGTTAGAGCTGACCATGTGCTATGGTTCCTTAAATTCATGCGCAGAAAAAAATCATAAAGCCAATAAAGGCAAAAAGAAGCAAACAATATTAGAATTATAATTTTTATTCAAGTGCTGCTGATGAGTAGTTCTTTTCAAGTTTTGACATGCTATTGTAATCGTTATCAACACATTTACTTGATGTATATATTTGTACCGTTGTAAGTTTCAATAAATTGATAAAATAAATAAATAAATTTAAATTATCAGATATTGTAAATGTATTCTCCAATAATCACTCTTTGAACTATGAAGGAACTTTCCAGTAGGAATTAGTTCTTTTCACTTTATATGATATTTTTTTTTATATTATTGTTATCATTATTTTATTTTGTTTTTTTTAAGTTAAACTACATTTTTTTGTATATGAAACAACTTTTTGAAACCGCAATTATGAAATTTTTAATCATAACTTACCAGTAGAAATATATACCATTATTGCCAATGCGAGAATAAATGATAATTAATATAAAATAAGAAATCAACATTATTTGCATCTAAAGACCGACTTTTGACGCAGTTGCTGGCTTAAGACAAATATAAGAATAAAATAAGTCCCAAATGAATAGTAAAAAAAATTATTATGTTGTTTTATAGGCCGTACAAACAATCGGGATTTAATTCGTTTTTAGGTTCGTTCGAATATTATTGTATTTAAAGAAGTTTAGAGTACTTTACTGTCACCCAATAATTCTTTCTAATTAGTGATAGGTGCAGAGCCATAAACGATAGACCCATAATCATGCATATATATTTATATATAACGCAACGAAGTTACGGTCACAAATTTTAGTATGTTTAGTATTTTTGTCGCGTTAGTTTTTAGTGTGAGTTACCCAGGCTGAATGTGTTTGTAATCTATATAAAGTATAAATGTATCATAATTTTTTGTATTTAAATTTCATTTTATTTTTGATAATTGTAAATAATCACTAGTTTTCTTTTTATGAAAATTATTTGTTTTATTTTTTTGATTATTATCAATTGTGTGTGTTTTTTTTTTGTGAGTGTGATTGTGTGTGTGTACGTGAGTGAATTTGTATATATGGAATGAATAAACACATTATTATCTCTGTACCTATTGCCCTGAGGCAGATTGTACATTTATTTCAATAAAAATATTAAAAATAAGTTTTTAGTGTGGAAATATGTGATTCCCAATTTAGTTTTTTTATCGTATGTTAGACCTACAAATATATGTTGATTTGTTTAAGGAATCAGAATATTATCAAGATATAGTTCAGTTCTTAGATATAGATGGAGTACCTATTTCTTATTAAGCTGAAGAGGACGTATTTGTTTTTGGGAGAAAATTTGAAGGCAAAGGAGGAAGACCAAATGTTTATTTTGTTTATATAGCCTCTTGTATTAGGGAGGTTTCTGGTCGACCAAAGGTAATTGTATATTATTCCTACATTGAAAACGGTAGGTTATAAAATTGAGTATTATTATTTAGTCCGTATTATTATCGGCTGGTCCATTTTTAACGGGATTTTGTTGTTTGTTTTGAAATTATAAAATTTTGAAAAAACAATCTGCAAATGTGTTCGATACGATTATGGGATCATCGGTCGATTTCCCATTAACTAATATGGTGTAGGAAGTAGTTTACGTACTTAGTTCCAGAAATCACCGGAAGTTGCAGAAAAGTTAATGGAGTTTACATATTGTCGCCGGGATTCGGGTTTGTAATAGATTAATTTTTTCCTACATATATTTCGATAATTTTTGTATTATTCCTGGTTTTTGGTTGTTATTGATTTTTGGAATTTCATATAGGCCCTACGCCTGTCTTTAATAGCTTTCCTACATCTTTCATTAAACCATGGAACTAAAGGTATTTTCGGTAAGCCTGTGACTTTAGTTATGAATGCCTCAGCAGCTTGAATTAACATTTTATAATAGTTTCATATCCTTTATCGAAGTTCATGTCCCAAGGAGGAATTTTTGGTGGGCTGGTTGGTGAGGTAAATATAGGCCAATCTGCTTAGTCTAATAGT
The DNA here is from genome assembly GCA_003667255.2 of Euschistus heros. Taxonomy (NCBI): domain Eukaryota; kingdom Metazoa; phylum Arthropoda; class Insecta; order Hemiptera; family Pentatomidae; genus Euschistus; species Euschistus heros. The sequence continues at coordinate 2,107,941 of RCWM02000013.1, forward strand.
CATCTAGGAAGACGTTCGGGTATTGTATTATTAAATTTTATTAGGAGTTGGAAATGGTCACTACCGTAGAGATCCAGTAGTACTCTCTAATCTATAGTTCTGTATAGTGTCGAGCTGCATGGGAAGAGATCTAGTATTCCAGGTAGCTTGTGGTAAAAATAAGCTATATACAAAATTAAAGAGGATAAAATGACCAACCTTTTTTTAGATATAACAATTTTTTTACCAATCAGCCGTTTACCTGCTAGAGCTCTGCGAAAAGGGTTATCGAAACACAAAAACTCGGCAAATCGGGAATCACGGCGAATTCATGGATAAATTATTTTTCCCATGCTAAAAATTACTATGTAGGATAATAAAGATAGCTTTATGACTATATTTAATACAAGTTAATGTACACATAGATTGGTATATAGAGTGTAGGGTTGCATACAGACAACCGGCTCAATATGTGGCTGTTATGTACAGAGAAATTAGAATCGAACCTTAAACTCCAAAAATAAAAATGCCTGCCTGAAAAAAAAATTGCAACGAATTTGGTTCTATTTATTTTTTTGCTCAGATCAATAATTTTAGAGCTGTGGGGGAGTTAATAAAGAGATTGGCTAACTTCTGGTATGTTGCATTTCTCCGCGAAAACACTTGTGTCGGTACTTTTTTGACTATTACTCCAAAACTATTTGTCCGATCCAAAATATCTTTTTTTCAAATGAAAGCTGGTTAAATTTACTATCAGACCCATTTTGTTCAAGTCTCTTAAAACACCCATGCCAGCACGCTGAGAACCCCGTACTGTTGTGAAATTCTCGTTTTTTCTGGCACATTATTCACTATAGCTCTAAAACAATTTGCCCAACCCCAATATATTTTTTTCGACTCAAAGTTAGTTAAATTCCATATTAGCCTAAATTCTTACACATGAAATTTTGAATTAATCTCACATAATATATCTAGCCCACTGAACATATCAAAATTGTCATATTTTGCCAAAACATGCACTTTTAGGGTGCTGGCATTGGCATTTAATGAGATTTAATCGCATATTAAGTAGTCGGACCAAATAGTGAATTTAACCAGTTTTGAAATTAAAAAAAAAAAATATTTGGGGTCGGACAATTTTTTTTTTGGAGTTATATCGAAAAATGTGCCATAAAAACTTGGATTTCAGTACAGTATGCGAGGTTACAGTATGCGTACAGAAAACTGGATTCAGTTTTTAGCGTGGTGACAGGGATTATTTTCGGCATTTAATTAAAATTTCATATATAGGATTTAATAATATATTAATTCAGCTTTTAGATTAAAAAAAAAAAAGAGAAAAAAAGAAATTTGGGATCGGACAAATAGTTTTGGAGTTATAGCGAGAAATATGCCGAAAAAACGAGGATTTCACAAGAGTACGTGATCCTCAGAGTGCTGGTATGTGTTTTTAAGGGGCTTGATCAAAATTTCATATATAGGTTCTGATAGTAAATTTAACCAACTTTCAGATAAAAACAAGTATATTTTGGATCGGACAAAGGGTTTCGGAGTTATAGCCAAAAGAGTATCTACACAAGTGTTTTCGCGGAGAATTGCGACTTACCGCAAGTTAGCCAAACACTTCAGTTTTTTCCCTCGCCCACAAGCTCTAAAACTATTTAGATCTGAACAAAAAAATTTAAAAAAATGAATAAAACTAAATTTGTTGCAAATTTTCTTTGCTTTAAGAATTTATATAATTCAGAATGTGTGAAAAGAAACTGTTTCCGAGTTATTTAATCAAACAGCTAAAAGAATACAATTTTCAACCGTTTCACCCCTCCCCCACTCAAAACTGACGCTATTTCGAGGAAGACTTTATACCACATTTAGAGCTAAGAGTGGTAAACAATTTCCAGCAGTCAGTCCTTTTTATTTTTGGAGTTCAAGGTTCTATGCTAATTTCCCTGTACTGAAAGCCACACATAGAGCCGGTTAAATCCTACACTCTATACATACATATACCAATCTATGGGTACATTAACTTGTATTAAATATTGTCATAATGCTATCTTTATTATCCTTTATAGTCGGTTTCAACATGAAGATAACCGGGTGAGGTAATTGATTTTATATATGTAGAAGGTATTGTGTTTCAACCGAGGGGTCTTGTGCTAAATATATATAACATGTAGCAAAGCTACGGTGGATGGAGACTGCTATGGTTTGGAGATGGAAGTTGATGAAATTGGTTTAGAATATAAGAATCGGTGTACTGCTATTAAAACTCCGCGATGATTAAGGTTACTTATTTGGACCATCTTTTCTGTAGTTTTCAAAGTTTTTTAAATTAAATTTATCACGTTTTGGAAGATGGGTCTCTTGACAAGCTATACCCGAAGGGTTTGTATCAAGGGTTTTTAAACCGTTAAAGTTCAATTGGACGAAGGTCATAAGGAATGATGAATGGAAAAAAAAAAAAAAAAAAAAAAAAAAAAAAAAAAAAAAAAAAAAAAAAAAAAAAAAAAATATTGTAAAACCTATAATGATAATACAACTGACCCAGTAATTATAACAGGTAATGTATCGAAAAAGAAAAATATGATTGAAATAATAGACAGGAAAAATAATATAATATATCTGTACCTCGGAGGTACCGAACACTATGTCACATTTTCATAACTTTACAGGAGAGCAGTTTGAATCGGTTTTATTTTTAAAAGATTTCGTTTCCTGAACTGTTTATTGTATTTATAAGTACGAAATGAATCACTCAGGCTAGAATATGTTGGTAACCCGTCGTTCCTGCTCGAATTGGAGTACATTAGAATGTTATGCCCTCCCACCACAAAAAAAAAAAATAAATAAATAAATAAAAAACATTTTTATGTAACTTACCTTACAATTAATTTGTCTTGGAAATAGAATTCTATACCTATCTATAAAGTGAAAAAAAGTTGAATACGAATAAGGAATAGTGTATTTTTGGTAAAAAATGGACATAGTGTGCGATGAATATATATATATATATATATATATATATATATATATATATATATATATATATATATATATATATATATTACAACTTAAAGTCTTTTTACAACTATATGTTAGATGTCATCGGCACAAGTAATAGTTGACTATTTCAACAAGCAAATTCCTATGTTTATGTAAATCTACTTCTAAAAAAAAGGTGAAATGTTTCTAAAGGTGACACCATCTTTTCTAACCAAAACTATTAGTCAGTAAAATAAGGCTCCAAAAGGCCGTTTTCAAGAAAAAACTGCGGAACTTTTATTCTCAAGGGATCTTTATGTTTTTTGGGGTGCTGAATCCGAATCTCAAGTTTGCTACCACGGCAACCATCGGGTTCATATTCGAAATCACAAAAAAACCGTTATTTTGGGTTTTTATCTATAACACGATATCGAAACTTTTTTCGAAGAAAGTCTTCAAATATTAATTAATTTAATAACAGTACGGGTTAAATTTAACTAGCATTGATATGAATAAAAGAATTTGAATCGGACCTATATTTTTAGAGTTAAAGTGATTAAGGTGCCAAAAACACACACTAGTACGCTAAAAACCCGTACTTTCGTGAGATCCAAGTTTTTTTTAGTACATTTTTCATTATACTCGTAACTACAAAAATATTTGTCTGATCTAAAATTACATTTTTTCATCTAAAAGCTTGTTAAACTTACTATTGGAATATATATATGAAGTTATAATCAAGTCCCTTAAAATATGCATCCCAGACGCCTAAAAACCCGTACTGTTGTTAAATCCATGGTTTTCGGCACATTTTTCATTATAACTCCGAAAGTATTTGTCCGATTCAAAATGTTTTTTTTTTTCAATCTGAAAGGTGGTTAAATTTACAATTAGATCCTATATATGAAATTTTTATCAAAATTCTTGAAATACACAAGCTATCACGCTGAAAATAGCTTACTTTTGTAAAATACATGTTTTTTTGGCACATTATTCGCTATAACTCCAAAACCATTTGTCCGATCCAACATTTAATATTTTTATCTAAGAGCTGGTTAAATTTACTATTAGATCCTATATATGTAAGTTATAGTTAACAACTTGAAATACCCACACCAGTCTACTGAACATGTCATAATTTACATATTTTGCCAAAACATAAACATTTAGCGTGCTAGCTTGGGTGATTTACGGGATTTAATATAATTTACATATAAAGCATCTGATAGCGAATTTAATCAGCTTTGAGATAGAAAAAAGAAATTTGGGATCGAACAAATATTTGAGGAGTTAGAGCGACAAATGTGCCACAAAACACTCGGACTTTACAACAGTACGTTTTTATTAGCGGGCTGGCATGTACATTTACGGGGTTTGATTAGAACTTCATTTATATATTCTTATAGTAAATTTAATCAGCTTTAAGATGAAAAAAAGTAATCTTGTAACGAACAAATAGTTTCAGAGTTATAGCCAAAAGAGTACGACAAACGTGTTTTCGCGAAGCTGTGGGACTGACGGCAAGTTGGCCAATTTCTCCATTTTTCCCTAATAACGTAACTTCGCGAAAAATGGTCCGATTTCGGATTTCTTTTTTTCATTATGTAGGGATTAGTTCCAGCTACAATTAGTATCTGAAGACTTTTTTCGAAAAAGCTTCGTTATCGTGTTATAGATAAAAAACTCAAAATAACGGGGGGTTTTTTGGCGTTTTTTTTGCGATTTTGAATATGAAGCCGATGGTTGCCGTGGTAGCAAACTTCAGATTCGGATTCAGCACCCCAAAAAACTTAAAGATCCGTTGAGAATAAAAGTTCCGCAATTTTTTCTTCGGCAAACCCTTATTTTACTGGACTATATATAGGTTGGGAAATATTTGAGTTTGAAAAAAATGGGCTTTATTGGGAGGCGATTTCATTCTGCCCCTTTTTCTGCGTTTTATGTTACGACTTGGGGGATCAGTCCCATTTATTGTTTAAATTTTTAATTAATGGTAATAAAAAATGAAATAACAATTTATGTAAAATGTAATAAATAAATAAAAACTATTTATAATTAATAAACGAAAATTAAAAGAAAAAATAGGTTAGTTCTGCTCTCTTATGAGTCTAAAAACATACCTTAGTTGCAAATGTCTAATGGGATATATATGCTTTTAATATCTAATGAGGAAATGGCTGCTTCTTCCTGCCTCATCTGCGGCTTCATTCTCTTTTATCCCCACGTGGGACGGTATCCAGTTAAGTACCAAGCTCTTTCGCGAATCCTTTAACATTGAGGCATATGCTTATGCTTTTCTTATGATTGGATCCTTGGTATATATGTTGAGAACAGATATTAAAGCACAACGAATCCGTAAATGTGGCAAAGATTTTTCTTCTAGATGCGTAAAGTAACGCCGCACAAATCACCCAACATTCTACGGTAAAGTTACAGTAGTTGGTGGGAATTTATATTTAAAAATTGCGGCGTCAATAACAACGAAACACCCTATATTGTTCTTTGATTCTAAGCCATGTATATAAATGTATTTAAAATGTTTTTATTTTTCTTTGATTTTTTGAAATTCTGCTACGTATATCATATCTGAGGTGCTAATTTTCGGATATTTTTTGTGAGTTAGATCTAAAATTGAAAGTTTTAGAGTCCATGGTGGAATTCTAAATTCTTATGTCGTAGGTTCCAAGTGTTGAATATCTTGTATAGATCTTTTGGCTCTGATTCCCAAAGGGGCAGGCAGTCGCCGATTTTCCATATATCTAAGCTTTGGTTGGAAGATGGGTTTCCAGATTGGATTTTGATTTTTAAATTAAAGCCTACCAATATATCTGCAGGCAAACTAGTGTCTTCTTCCTGGTAGTGGATAGAATACAAATGTTAGATACAGGACTAGTTCTAAATGCACTTGTTGCAAGAAGTTAACCAATGAAATCAAAATAAACTCTTATCAATTAAAGATATTATTTTATTAATGATGGATATTTTAATTTTGAGGTTTTCCACATATAAATGAAACAAAGGCATATGCCAGTTACACGAAATTCTTGTACATAGCATCCAATCAGCTTCAGTACCGATAGGCCAACTGTCAGGGGATAAACAAGGAGATTTCCGGAGCACCATACTAGAACGCGTTCTCGAATTGCGACGAATATTGACTTATTGAGAATGATTTTAGTCACATCGGATCCACTAATGTGTAGCCCGGGGGTCAGCCATAAAGTAAGCCAACAACATTGCCGCAAGAAATACTTTCGTCCATTCCACTTACTATAAATGCCATGGAATTTGTTTTGAAGCCTAGACATAGGCTAAAATAAGTGGAGGTACAGATAAATTTATTACATAAAAAGATGAAGTACGCTTCTATTTTTATGAAGCTTTGTCCCTTTGAACTAGCTACCCTAGCTTCTGATAGGAGTACGTCAGATGCTAATCCAAATGCTGATTCAAAACAGTTGACACTGCTTCACATTCACGGTAGCCTACAATCAGTATCCAGAAATGTTTGGGGGATATTGCCAGTAGGTAAAATTTTAAGAAAACCTTCAGGTCCGTGGTTCCTGATAGGGGTGACCTAGAAGGTATTGAAAAATTTCATTATTGGAAAAGATCGTTAAAAGTTTAAATTTTAAACAAATACAGTCCTGTGAAAAAATATAAACTCAACTTATATAAATAATGTATTTATAAAATTTAAAAGTAAATGCATTACACAATTATGTTTTTAGACTTGAATTTATCTTATTAGATTGGTGTGAAGCTTAAGTGGACATTGATCTATTTGATAATTTACAATCAACAGATTTTGTAAACAAAACTTATTTATGTTGTGAATAAGTATAAACTCAATGTTTGTTTTCTATTGATTGGAGTATTAAGGATTAAAATATCACTTCAGTTTTATTCCTGCTGTTAAAGAGTGTTCATCTTTGATACCATAAAGCTTCATTTAGTAATTAATTTTTTTTAATAATGCCGCGGGGGTTACAACTCACGGAAATTGAGCAGCAACGAATAATGGACTTAGGGAGAGCTCGGATGACCCAGAGGCAAAATAAACTCAAATATAAAATAAAATAAAGATTGCTCATGAGATAAACCGCTCCTAGGGAGTAGTCAAAAACTTTTTAAAGTGCGGCCCTGAAAATTACGGGAAAAAGAAAAGAAGTGGAAGGCCTCCAAAAATTTCTAAGCAGGTGAAACGGGCAATTTTGAGAGAAATTTCGAAAACAGGAGCTTCCTCTGCACAGATTGTGAGGCGATTCAACTTAGGATGTGATGCTAGTTTGGTGAGGAAGTGGTTAGCTGAATCCAAGTTCTTCAAATATCGTAAAATTATGAGAAAACCACAGCTTAAAAAACATCATTTGCAGCGACGATTGCAGTTTGCAGAAAGACATATCCAAGACAGCAATAAATGGTCAAGAGTTATTTTTAGTGATGAAAAAAAATTTAACATTGATGGCCCAGATGGATTTAATTACTACTGGCATGACCTTAGAAAAGAAAAAAAAAATTTATCACGAAGAACACATTGGGGTGGAGGAGTAATGGTCTGGGCTGCATTTAATGAAAAGGGAAAGTCTCAAGTTGCATTCATTGCTGGCAAAATGAATGCTGTCAGGTACCAAAATGTTTTAGAAGAGTTCCTTTTGCCGTTTATTACAATGTTAGAAGAAGAAGATCCAATTTTTCAACAAGATAATGCGCCAATTCATACAGCACGATCAACAAGACAATGGTTTGAAGATTTCAGACTCAATACTTTGGATTGGCCAGCTCTTAGTCCAGATCTCAATCCCATTGAAAACTTGTGGGGAATCATGTCTAGAGAAGTCTACGACCCTCAGAAACCAGAAATCCAAAACATTGATGAGCTCAAGGAAAGGATCACACAAGCTTGGGAAAACATACCACAGAGCACTTTAATTTGGTAAGAAGTGTTCCTAAAGGACTGTTGGAGGTGATTAAAAAACATGGTGGAAGTTCTCATTATTGAAAATAAATTAACTCATTAAAGAGACATTAAAGTTTTGAGTTTATACTTTTTCACAGGTGTATTTTGTTATTTTGCCCCAGTTGTACCTAATTCTAGCCATATGATGAAATTATTTATTAAAATTGTAATTAATCATTCACTGTATACATTAAATAATATATTTTGTTACTCAGATTCCAAAAGTAAAGACTTAAAATGACTTGAAGAAGTTTTTTTTGTCTTGAGTTTATATTTTTTCACAGGACTGTAGTTAAAAGCAATCTTTCCTAATTGAAAACTTCTCAGCATTAGTACAAGAAAGGGCCTTTGCTCTCCTCAAGTTTGAAACGGCGGACCTCTCTGGGTTTATATTTAGGACTATAGAATTAAGATTATTATATACCAATATATGCTTCAAAATTTGAGGTTCCAACTAGGAAAGTTCGTGGATTTTATTGGGCTGCCAAATTACAATCCGAAACCTTCACTACAAATACTACTACGGAAAACATTCAAAATATATTTTTAAAAAAGTCCTCGAAACATGATATAATAATGACTTCTAATTCAATGGTACACTATACAAAGGGTACGATTTATAAAAATACACACAGCCGTTACGATGGCACTCTTTTTAAGAATTACACCCCACAACAACGTTGCGACCAAATTAATAAAATAAACCTATGTACAAACTGTTTGGCTTCGGGGCATTTAGCGAATCAGTGTTCATTTCGAGTATCTTGCCAGTATTGTAAAAGAAGACATTACGCCCGGCCTCTCAATCTCTAGAACCTATACACTCCCTTGATAATAACTCAGATACTGTACAATCTCATACAAATCCTTCCGTAACATCCACCAGACTAATGGTTTCTCCTCCCTCGAAAAGCACAATGGTATCCAGGTCTTCCACGGATCAGCACCGCCGTTGCTAAGATTCGTGATCATAAAGGTCATTGGCATGACTTACGAATTTTGATTGATAGTGGTTACTAAAGTTCCTTTATAACCGAGGAATGTGCTTATAGGTTAAACTCAGACGCCTCGAGGATTGTCCGGAATAGAATGGGAAGCAAGTTGAGAGATTAGCGGGTTTGAATATTTATGAAGTATACTATGAAATGATAGGTATCTGGTTTAGACTAAATCAGCAACATATGGTACTTGAAGGTCTTTATGGATAAGTTTATTTGTGACGAAGTAAGGAACATTAAGGATTTTTCGAAGGATTTCGGATTGCAAGTATTAAATAAATCAGTCTGGCTAGAGACAGCAAACCGTTAAGAACTCCTCTATACTCTTCTACTTCTATTTTCTTTATATCTTGTTAATTTGCGTGTTTTTTTTTTTTTGTTTTTTTATAGTGTTTAATTTGCATATTTTAATAACATAGTCAGTGAAGTGACCCATCGTAATTCGCTAAGATTACTCTATAATAGTCGAAAGAACGGAGAAATCGCACCAGATCTAGAATAACAAGAGGCTAATCCGCACGGTATTAAGTGACTGCTTGCTTCTACCGTAAGTAAATAAACATTTCATACAACTATTTACTTCATCAGCTGACAGATCAAAATATTTCAAAATGGTTCAGTGCGCTAAATGTGAAAATACAATTTCTAGAGACGATAAAAACAGTATAATGTGCTATAAATGTAAGGGAATTTACCACGGCAGGTGCTATAATATACAAGATAAGGACTTGGAAGCACTTAAAAACACGAAAAAAAAACATGGTTTTGCCACAATTGTGACAAAACTAAAAATTATAATTCAAGCACTGAGAAACCTTCTGAGCCATCGGGATCCGAAATACTCGCAGCAGTAAATAGTCTCGCTGAAGAAATGAAGTCCGTAAAAACGTCTCTAGACAAATACGGAGACTTAAGTTTTGAACTGAACGAAAGAATGTTAAAGATCGAGAATCATTTGGAGGGACAGTCGAAATTCATTGAAGACTTGGTCAATGAAAACAAAAATTTAAAATCAAAAGTAGGGCTGCTCGAAATTAGATTAAACAAAGCAGAGCAGGGGCTTTTGAATAAATCAATGGAAATTCGCGGCATCCCGGTACGCCCAGGTGAGACCGCTACAGCATTAGTAACAAGCATTGGTGCTGGACTCGGCATCAAGCTAAATCTAGAAGATTTTGACCTAGTGGAGCGCCGGAGGCCTAGGAAAGATGACACGCGACCACCGCCTATAATCGCGCGATTTGTCAGGCAATCTCTGAGGGACGATTTAATACGGAGGAGGAAAGTCAAGAGGGACTTCTCAACGCGGGATATCGGCTGGCAGAATGACTCCCACCGGATATACCTAGGCGAGGAGATGACCCCGACCAATAGGCATCTGTATTGGCTCGCCCGTCAGAAGAGATCTGCCGGCAAATTAAAATATGTGTGGTTTGGGGGGGGGGGGGGGGGGGGGGGGGGGGGTACGCTGCCGTAAGGAAGATGGCCAACCAGTGATATACATTGACCAGCCTCAGGACTTGGATATTTTTGTCTGACCTTTTGGTAATTATTTCCTGTTTTCGCGTCCTCTATCTACATCTCCTGTTATTGAAATTAACGTATTTTATATTTGTTCTTGTTCTATCAATTATCATTACCAGGTTGGTTTTCGGTTTTTCATTCATTGTCATCACTATATTACTTTAAATTGGTTAACATTCATTTTTTCAATTATTTCCATTTGTTTATATTATTATTATTTTTTTTTACTCATTATTATTATTTTTTTTTTCATTACTTGTTTATCTTCTTATCATTTGCTCGTTCTCGACTATTCTTATACATTTAACTGTTACTACCTTTACCTTTACTTTACCTTATTATATGTATCTACTTTTACATGTATTTTTTTTTTTTTCATATAACTATTATTTATCATTTTTTCAGAAAAAATTAATTTTTCTGCCAGCTTATGTAAAGTTTTGTCCATGTTTTAGTAATGTTTTGACAAACTAGAATGTGTCTGCTAATTATTACTTATTAAGATCTTTGTACGAAGTAATATTGTTATTTTGTCTCGATGTTTTAAATTTCCTAAAGTTAAGCACATTTATGTTATTCCACTCTTTTTACGTCTTAGTTGACAATACAATGATTATTGTTCCTATAAATTCCAATTCAAAATTTCCATTATCTTTCGAAGTAAAATTTTCCTTCCTTTATCCCAATGTCTAATATACTACTGACATGTCACGTTAACTCCCAATCCCTCCCAGCACATTTCGATGAATTCTATGACTACTTTCTCCATAACATCTACCACATCATTGCCGTTTCTGAAAGTTGGCTTAAGCCATATATTCCCTCCTCTTCCGTATCTATTCCTGATTACACCCTCATTCGCCATGATCGGATGGATCGAACTGGTGGAGGTATTGCCTTATATGTCCGAGACAATCTGAGGGCGAAAATTCTTCTAAAATCCAGCTCTCCTGATATTCCACACCCAGAATAAATGTTTACTGAAATCTCCTCTGAATCATTTTCTCTACTTTACATCATAGTTTACCGCCCTCCTCAGGTCAAATTCGACCCTTCATTCGAATCATCCCTTTTCACTTATGTTCCTTTATATAATAATATCATCATAGCTGGTGACTTCAATACTAACCTTCTCTCAGATTCGCCTGATAAGATTTATCTAATGGACTTGGTGTATTCCCTTCATCTTTTTACAGTACCTTTCCAACCAACTCATCATACCCAGTTCACAGATACATGAATTGACCTCATGTTTGTTGACTCTCCTAAAAACCTATTATCCTTCTCTCAAAATCCAGTACCTTTCCTTTCATGCCACGATCTAATCCAAATCTCTTATGAGATATCTGTTCCTACTCTTATTCCCAAGAAAATATCTTGGCGAAATCTTGAACTCATAACCCCAGATAGAATAGAACCTCTACTTGACTCCCTATCCCATTCCATTGAACCCATCTATTCCCTATCCTCAATTGACGAAATGGTGGAATGCCTCACATCGAACCTTTATACTGTCCTTAATCATCTTGCCCCTCTCAAAACCTCAATTATCCGACGAATGCCAGCTCCATGGATAAACCCCGACATTAGAAATCTGATGAAGCGAAGAGATGCTGCCAGGAGACGCTTCAGGCGAACTAGACATTTAGAAGATTATTCATCTTTTAAACTTCTTCGAAACCTTACCCAGTCCTCTTTACGCCGTGCTAAAGCGCAGTATTTTCATAGTATTCTATCCCAAGCTCCTGATCCTAAATCTCAATGGAAAATTTTGAGGAAATTTTCAGTATCCAGTTCCAAACCTGATGACAACTATCCAGTCACTCCAGATGAACTTAATTCTTATTTTGCTGACCCCCACCCTGATGAAATCCCTGTAAACACCTTATCCTATTCTATTCCTCAAACCCTATTCAATTCTAATAACTTTTATTTTCTTAACATCTCACCTAATGACCTAATCGATTCAGTCTTTAAATCTCATACCAACGACTGCGGCTTGGATCAAATACCTTTAAAAATAATAAAACTCTGCCTTCCTGTTATCTTGCCTGCCCTGCTCCACATATATAATTTCTCCTTACAAAGCTCCATTTTTCCTACAACTTGGAAAAAAGTCCTTGTCCGTCCATTGAACAAAGTACCTTCTCCTTCTTCAGTTTCCCACTTCAGACCTATATCAATCCTATCAAATTTATCCAAACCATTAGAAAGATTAGCACATTCCCAACTCGCCTCCTTTCTTGAATGTAAAGCCCTCCTTAATCCTTTTCAGTCAGGCTTCCGTTCCGGATATTCCACGCAATCTGCTTTGGTAAAAATTACCCAAGACCTTTATTCCTCCTTAGACCAACAGAATACTACGATCCTGATTCTCTTTGATTTTTCAAAAGCTTTTGATTCTGTTGACCATACAATCCTTCTCTCCAAACTCCATAACCTCTCAATATCTAATAGTGCGTTAAGCTGGCTTCTTTCCTTTTTATCCAACCGTTTCCAAACAGTAATTATACCTGGAAAACCTCACTCATCTTCACTACCACTCTCGCGAGGAGTCCCCCAGGGATCTTCTCTTTCACCTACACTATTTTCTATTTATGTTAATGACTTACCGAATAGCATCCACTACTCCCAATATCATCTTTATGCTGACGACTTGCAAATATATTTATCATTTCATCCTTCAAATATGCTAGAGGCGATTTGTAAGCTACATAAAGACATAGATAGCATTAACCTTTGGGCAGTGGAGAATAAATTAAGTCTGAATCCTGAAAAAAACAAAGGCTATCCTCATTGGGTCAAAACCTCACCTAAAAGCTCTTCCCTACTATCCACTGCTTTTCCTCAAAAACCGTCCAATTCATTTCCAAAATTCCATTAAAAATCTGGGAATAACTTTCGACCAACATCTTACTTGGAATAACCATATCTCTCAAATCACGAGGAAATCCATTTTTATTCTTAAGCAACTTTCACATTACCGTGGTTCATTACCATTAAGTACTCGAAAACTTTTAGTATCATCACTCATTTTTCCTAACTTTGACTATGGATGCGTAGTATATGGAGGACTGTCTGATGAGCTCGAGATGAGATGTAAAAGAGTAATGAACTGTTTTATTAGATTTATTTTCGGGATCTCCAGACGCTCTCGCATATCTCATAAGTATTCTGAAATTGGTTGGCTTTACCCCAGTTTTCGACGTCAATACTTCCTGGGTGCTCTCATATTCCAAACCTTAAAAACCAAAAAACCCGCCTATATCCATGACCTCCTTACTCTGCGCTCCTCCGTTCACCTTTTAAATACTGGAACCCAACCCATCAACCTATACACTCCGGCTCATCAAACTGCATCCTTCGAGAAATCCTTTATTATCCGTGCTTCCTCTTTATGGAATTCATTGCCCATCACAATTCGAAAAAGCTCCACTCTTACTTCCTTTAAACAACATCTATTTCTTTACCTCCTGGATCTTCAATCTTCCGAGCAAATGTAAAACATGAATATTTAAGTTATATACATTATAATAGTACACATAAGATGTATCCTATTACAAGTTTCCTTAGTTCATTTTTGTAACTCATAATTTAATTACTAATCAATTTTTATTATTATTTATTATCATCATTTATTATAATTAATTATCATAGCCAGACGATTGTTCTATGTATTGTACTCGTTTTGTTATTCTTAGGGGACAAGTTGTCCCAGAATAAAGTTCATTTTTCTTCTTCTTCTTCTTCTTAAATACGAGATGAATTAGATGATTTAGTAAAGCCCCAAAGCTCAACCATGACCAAATAGGTCTGATATCTGTCATGTAAATGAGTCTTTTATAGTTGATCAGCAGTTTTGAACGTTTGCCTCATGATGTTGAAGAAGTTGAAAACGACGAGCAGTTTCTTGTCATTTTAGTCTTATTTGTGGATTTCAAGTTGAACCTTTGTCCAGTTGGAGACCTGGATAGCGGATCTGTTCAACAGGGATGAATCGAATATTATTAAAGGATACCGTAGGAAAGGACGTCGTATGTTGGCGAGAAAGGGGCAAGGTGATTTGATGAGATTTGTTTGGATTTATTTTAATTCTTCAATTTCGACACTGTTCTTGAAGGTTTGTGACACGATATTAGAGAGTTTATGATGCTATGAAAGAATCATGATTTACATACACATGTTTCATCAGCGTACGTTGTAAGGATGGTGCTTGGATGTGTAGGGATGTCAGCTGTATAAACCGTGTAGAGGATAGGACCTGGGATACTACCTTGAGGTACTCCGGCAGACTGAATAAAGAGGGAAAAACAGGAAAGTTATATTATACTCAAATGTGAAATTTTAAACACCTAAGGTTAGAGCTCCAAGAAAGATGTCATTCCCCGAGCAAAGCATCATAGCTATTGTGATCAAGCGGAGTCATTGACATATCATTGTGTGTGTGTGTGTGTGTGTGTTTGCTTGTTGTTGTGTGTGTGTGTGTGTGTGTGTGTGTGTGTGTGTGCGTGTGTGTGTGCCCGCGCGCGCGCGAATACTTCAAGATTTGCCCTTAGACCTAAGTTGCCAAATCTAATCTGTTTTATAAACGTTAATGTTGTCAATATAGTCAATCAATCTAGTATTTAGTATATTTGTCATAGACTAAAAAAATGAATAAAGATATATATTGTTCTAAATATATTAGCTAAAAAAATAAATAAAGTAGTAATTTCACTAGCTTGATCAAATTTGTGTAAAGGAACTACAAGAAATCTTAATTAAATAAACTAAATTCTCAATTAAAATAAGAAGAGCGATTAATAATAAATTTGTAATTCAACTATTTGATTATATTCATTTAATTCTTTATCTTTCGATACCACAGTCCTGATTCAAATCACCACATCAATTAAATTACCAATTGGTTCAGTTTATTGCCGGTAATGCACGAAACTAGAATTTTATTATTTACGCTTTGATAATAAGTGAGCTCATTAAATTACTTTACTATTACAACGAATTAATACAAATTTGGAAGAAACTAAATATTCCTATGAGATGTTTAAACAAGTCAAGCCACTATATTAAACTAATGAAATTTTGTCCATTAAGGGGGGCAAATGGCATTATACGGTATATCCAAGAATAAATTTCATTTTTATGGATAAATGAACATTCTAAACAATATAATTAATTAAAAATTCAAGTAATTATAGTCTTTTTTTTTTTGTCTTTTTTTAATTCAAAGTTTCTATTGGAATTATTTTCAATCAATATGTTCAAAATCATTTCAATATTTTTTTATTCAAAGTGTGCTTTAAACAATCGATAGGACAAATGTCAAATAAAAGTATAATAGATTTTTATTTTTTATAAACGTAAACATTAATGTCATATCCATTATTATTAGTAATCAACAAAATTAATTTATAGAATAATGGTTTAAGTATAATTTTAAATTTTAGATGGGATAAATATCCTACTAATAAGATTGTTTTTCCAGAACAGTTATTCAACTGTTTATAAATGTAGATGGTAATTTTAGTATTTTTTTTCCTTAATTAAATAACAATGGACTCAGTTATAAGCAAACATTTGTCTCAGTGATATTGAACAATTTATTCTGAGAAATATCTTTCTACTAACCAAAAGAAGAACTAACACAGGTTCAGAAATCGTATCGAAGTGATGAGCTCAACTGTACGACGAACCCGAAGCCACATACGTGCAACCACTGACTGACACAGCTCGGGGAGGGGAGGCGACAGGAGAAAGGCCTTAGTAGGAGAGGGAGGGGCTGCCTCATCATACAGGAATAAACAATCGTACCTTTCCCATTCTAGGACGAGTGTTGATAAATTTTGAAAATGCTCAATCCTTCTCTTCTGATTCTCGTTCATGGGATCAAATTCAGAAGAGAAACAAATGCGTATTGCTGCCTGGATAAGATAGTGGGGGATAGGAAGGCGGCCGTTGAGCTTTGAGGTCGATCTTAAATATTTCAGCCAGTACTTATTTAATTATATTTATATATTAACTATCTTAGATATATTAAATATCTTACAATCCAGAAATCGATTAAATTCGTTTACCATGCTTTCTTCATCGCGAACAGTGATATGTTTACATGTTTATTCAAAAGCTTTTATTGCATTAGTATATGTTTTGTTGAGAATCATTGGTTAAACCAACGGAAAATACTAGTTAGATTGGATGGGTGATAAAGAAAATACTGTTAATTGCCATTATTTTCCGCTTTGTGTTAACTGTTTAATGTTTTTCCGATTTTTAATGTTGTTGTTTTTTTTTTAATTTATCAGGTCTTCCAAATAGTCCTGTCGTTTTTTATATTTTTGTTTTAACACCATTTAAATTCCTTTCTGCCTAATCCCATTTGTTCTTATGTTAACAATAATGTTTACTCTTCACAATAACAGTGGCAACCTTTAATTCAGTCTCTCTGTGTATTTTAAAAAGTGCGGTCAAAATGGTAAGCACTGAAATTAAAATTAGATCTGCTTTGCTGTATGAATTCAAACACGGTTTAAAAGCGACAGAGGCCGCTCGTTATGTTTGTCACGTCATTGGCAAAGATAGTCTTGGTGAGCGGAAGGCACAATTTTGGTTTTAAAAATTTCGGGAGGGCGATGATTCGCTTGAAGACGGATATCGGTCTGGAAGATCAAAAGTGGTTGAACAAGCACAAGTGAGGGAAATAATCGCAGCAGATCCACGTCAAACATGTTCAGAAATTGCAGAACAGCTCAACATTTCCGAATCTACAGCTTTGAACTAACTAAAAGAAATGGGAAAAGTAAAAAAGTTGGATAACTGGGTACCTCACCAACTATCGGATGCCAATAAACTGGTTCGGGTAACAACGATTTCTTCTTTATTGTCTTGATTAAACAAACGGGAAACTTTTCCTCATCCACCTTATTCTCTTGATTTTTCGCCAACAGATTACTACCATCTTTTCCGGGCTTTAGATAATAGTCTAAGAAAAAAATGTTTTAACAATCGTCAGAGATTAGAAATGGAGTTGGACAACTCTTTCCATAATAAAACAAAAGATTTTTTAAAAAAGGAATTTGGGACCTGGCATCGCGTTGGGGGAGACCAACTGAATGTAATGGTGCATATTTCGATGAATAAAATGTTTGCATACTTCACAGCTGACTTTTAATAACCCACTTAAAAAAAAACGACAGGACTTTTTGGAGGACCTGGTATTACTGCTTTACGTCTACAGCTATAAACTTCCGCTTGCACAACAAATAAATAATTCACATTAGGTACTTTTCGATGGAGATTGTGGGTAATTAGCTTTCCATTGAAGTGTAATACAGATGCTGTTATCTATGCAACAGAAGTGATTTAAGGCAAAGTTTATTCAATAGAGAATTCTAATGTCTTCGAGTAAACTAGAAATTTTATTAGAAAAGAGTAAACACTTTTTTTTTCTCAAAACGCTATTACTTTTTATTTTTAGTATATTTTTTACTAGTTGACCTTGTTTTATATCACCTGAATCACTACTTATTGTTGAGTAATGAGTTTTAAACATGACCTATAACACTGGGAGCACACATTTGGAGAAATGTAAGGTACTTTGTATCATAACAACGCCCTATACCACTGACCAATGATGTTATATGATATAACAGTTGATTTGTTCCTTGTTACATGTCACTATTCCACGATACAAATCATGGGGAAAACAGATCATATTGAGATTCAGTCAATGTAAAAAATGGTGTGGAAAGTATTACCTCAAACAACTAAAATTACGAACTGGTGTTCTATATTTATTAATATTACAAATGATTACTACATGAATGAAATTAACTGTTTAAAGATGAATTTGATATACATGGATTGATGTCTGTTAAACCACCAACTAAGTCATACTATGACCAGAAGGTTGTTTGTGTTACTTCTTTATCCAAGCAGTATTGCCGTCGTCTCGCCACAATGGTATTTCAATGTTGAAAGACGTATTAACATTAAAAATGTAAAGTTTCTTGATGAATTCAAGATCTCAGAGATTAAAAGTTTTAATATTAGGCTAGATATTACGATAATGTGAAATAATGATATTTTAGGTATAGATTTATATTGAGATAAAACAGCCACATTAGAGTTGAATGAATCGTTTAGCATTGATGGATGGTTGTGGTACCAAGTAAACATTTTTGGCTTTAACATTGATTAATTTAGTTACCTTTAGTAAAAAATTTCCCGTTGATCACTACAAACTTATAGGTCAAGAAAAATTTCCACTGGATTATCCCCCTCTGTCCGGCCTATCAAGCCACATTTTATAAACATTATTTAGCATTGGCAAAGGTGCAGGTTAAAAAATAAAAAGAGAAAATACGTATATCCCTATTGAAAGGCACAAGGAAGGGATAGCATCTCATCTAAGTGCATTAAGTTAGGAGGAGAGGTATTGAAAATGAACAGTTAGATGCTTTTACAAAAAATTCGGGATGAAACTATATTTTCAAAAGAATGAGTATCTTAGGTGATCCGTGTGATAATTTTGTTCCACGTGAAGAGATTTGAGATCCACTACGCGGAAAGGACAGTCCTACGAATCTGATACTATAATATCAGCCTACCATTTGGTCAGGATCACATGATGGTAGTCAGCCCTAGTGTAAAGGAATCTGAACCTCTTTATACCATTCATGGACGAAATTCTGAAGACTTTCAAGATCACAATCATTTGTATTTTCAAATGATATAGTCATATTTGCTGACCCTAAAGAAATATTCAGAAGCGTTTTATAGAACACAAGGGTAAGAAAAAGAAGAATATTGCACTTTTATTTCTAAAATGAGAAAAGATTTCATAGATGCTACTTTGCTGTTCTCTTTTTCTATCTAATTAAGTTTATTATTATTTAATAAAATGTGAAAAGATCCTTTACAACTAATTACCTCAGTCAATATAATTACAAGCGCATCAATTTTTAATTTTCTTTTTTCTAACCAAGGTATCCTAAACTGTCCTAAAAAAAAGTTCACGATTTCGGGGCCTAAGTTTTGGACTACATTCTTTGCCTCTTCTTGAGATCCTTTACGTTAAAATGTAAAAGTAATATGTAATTTATTTGTAAAGGCATATCCCCGAAACAAACACAAACGTAAACAAAAAAAAATGTCAGTATGATTAAGATCGCTTCAAGCTGAAATTATTATTAGTTTTAATAAGTGTCTTTATAGATCTATATAATTAAACTGGGATTTTAAATTTTATATGTTAGGTTTTAATCATTCCAAGGAATCGTCAGTGTACCAATAAAAAAAAAAAAAAAAAAAAAAAAATACCGGGCCAATGTTTCATAATTAAACTGGTATTTAAATTTTTGTTTGTTATTTCTCAATCATTCTAAGAAATCATAATTGGACCTGAAATTCACTCTCATTTTCGGGCTAACAATCAAGAACTCCCCTCTCTAGGCAATGACGGATTGTTGAAATCAAATCCAAAGTCAAGGGGTTATAGTAAGAGACCTTGAATTATAGTAAAGCATTTGGGCTGAAAAAGTTTATCAGTTAGGAATCAGTTGCTAGAGGAATCAAAAGCGCTCCTAGAGGAATTAGTATTGGTATAATTCCGCATTTATATTATTATTTATTTTATATTATTTATATTTAGTTGTAATGATAAGGGCAGTACTGTTATGTTTTGTGATCAGGTTGGCATGTGCCTATTTGACTTATCTTGTGACCGTCCATTGTGTTTGTGTGCTGTAGTATGTATCCAAATAAATCTGTGCTCTTTATCGTTTAACTTGCATTTATGCTTCATTTCCCTGCACCTTAAAAGGTTATGGGCCCAGGGTGTTGATTTTGCAAGTTTTGTTTTAACGAAAGAGTCGGATTCAGTTTTTGTTTGTTTGGTGCGTTGTAAGCTGTTGAACTCACGTGCGCGGTCGTTTTCAGTTTAGTTCGTTTTTGCGATGGCTAGTTCAACTATGAACCTTCCTTTCGGTATAAAGCCATTTTATGGCTCAAATTTTGGTAATTGGGACTTCAGGATAAAATTGTTACTTGAGCAAATCGGAGTACTTCGAGTTCTGAACGAGGAGCCCCCAACTGTGGAAGCCGAACTCAAGTTGTTTAATCAAGACGATGTCAAAGCCCGTAACGTTATTGTGCAAGGACTTGCCGATAATATATTACCTTCAATCAAGGACAAGAAGACGGCGAAGGGGATAATGGATGCCCTATCAGCAACTTATGAAAAGCGTGGGATGAAATCGCTTGTCACTAGAGGTGGGCTAAACAGTTATTTTTTGGTATTAGGTTACTACGTTATGGCTCTATCCCAGTAATAGGTTCTAATAACAGGTTATTCCAGTAATAGGTGATTCAAGTAAACCCCTGCCGTACCGCTAGAATGCGCGCCAGTCAATCACTGCTGTTGCCAATAACTCTTCGGAATCCAATAACGCTTAGAATCACTGCAGTTCTTACAATAACGCCAGTTATTAGAATCACTGCTGTTATTACAATCACTCCAGTTCTTACAACAGTTATTAGAATAACTCCTGTTGCTAGTTCTGTTATCGATCACCGACCTGGCGCTAGTGGTTCTAACCTATTACAAACTTACTTTTAGACATTTTGACTCGTAATTCATTAATTTATCCTCCTCGCCATTGCTAATAATGTTAATAATTTGTATATTAGTAATCCTACAAATGATAAATAACACAAAATCAACCAACAATATTGTGTTTAATATTTTTTTTAACGAAAAATTTTAGAAGCCAATTAAAAGTTGTCAAAATATATACAAATTAAGAATAAATAGGCCAACTATGATACAAACGAATTCAACTAAATAAATCTTTAAAAAACATTGTCCATATTTAATTGTACTGCCAAGATTTTTTTATTTATATATATATATGTATGTAGGTGTTAGTAAAACATATTTGACAATTATGAAGACTCAACAATTACAAGTAGCCTGTATCTATCTGTTACCTAAGCATGTATTGTGTCTTAAAATATAGGCTGTAAGATAAAATAAAGAAGAAAATAACAGAGGTAGAAGCAGGATTCATGCTGGGCCATCTTAGGTCAAGTTTTTACTATATCCCAATTTTTTTTAAAGCATTTAGTGGACTTCCAAGACTTCTGGTCCAGGAGGTACATTTAGCCTATATCCACCTTTAGAAAGCTTTGACTTAGGTCCTTCAAATAAGCTCTGGAAAGCACTAAGTTTGTCAGAAATTAGTGATAGTCTGAGATAAGGCATACTAGTCCTTTATAAAGGTGCAGAATTGGGAATTAAATTTTGAAATAGCAGCATTACTAATTGTATACGAAAGTATTTAAAAAAAAAAAAGTTTTGATATGTCCCCTCAGCGTTACACATCACCAAAGGATTAAATAAAAGTTGCTGCTAATCACCTACTCTCTTTAACATGGTTATTAAACAAGCTTTCTAGAAATAGGAGAAAAATATTAATACATGGGTTTGGAGATTTTGAAAGATATCTAATTCATGCTACGAATTGCAGGAGTTTATTAACTCATTGCAACTGAGGAATGTGATCTGGAATACATGGTGAGGAAACTCTAAGGAGTATTCTGAACAGGGCATGGAAATAAATCTAAAGTAGACAGAGTTTGTGTCCTTTAACTCTTTAAGCACATTTTTTAGCATTGAAGATTAGAGAAAGGAAGACTGTAGGAATCCTAAACTCGTTCCTGTGGAATAAAAATGTTTCCTTTAAAAAAATAAAAAAATAAGATCATATCTTTCCTTATCACTATAAATTGTCTTTAAATTTGCTGAAATCTTTAGTGTGGAGAAGAAAAAGTTTTTAAAATTCAAAATATTAAGAGAAAGGAAGACTGTAGGAATCCTAAACTCGTTCCTGTGGAATAAAAATGTTTCCTTTAAAAAAAAAAGAAGATTATATCTTTCCTTATCACTATAAATTGTCTTTAAATTTGCTGAAATCTTTAGCGTGGAGAAGAAAAAGCTCAAATGCTTCTATCTTTAGAGATGGGTACTCAGAGTGCGCGTTTCATATCAAGAGTCCAACATGTTTCTAATAATATCATAAGACAATATATGAGAGAGAAAAAAATCACTTGAGGTACGCATGATGATACAGAAGGATCAATACAATTAGGGATTCATGAATTAATTGCCACTTCTATTGGAATTAATTCATCAATCTTAATTAAGGAAAAAATATTTTAAAGAGTATTTAAACCAGGAGCTCATTCAAAAAGGCTGTATCAAAACAGAGGCCTAAGTAAATTTTCCTGGACAGATTAGAGAGTAAGAGGATACCTGAGTAAATTGTTGATAGGGGATGTAAAGAAAGGAATGGCAGCAAAAAGATAACAAGAGAAAGATTAGTTGATCAAAAGATGGTTTGTACAAATAACTGATAAAGATTAGGATACAATAACTGAACAAACCTGAAGGTATTTTTCATTTTATAAGTTTCCAGAACAGAAAGGGTAATTATAAAAATCACAGAATGAGATAATGTATGGACTAAAACTATATAAAAAAACAAAACAAATTACAATAAAGGTTGTACAAATTTATCAACACCCCACATTATCCTTTTACAATAACAATGAGTTTTTATTTAAAAGAACTGTTCTCATAAATACTTTACCAAAATATTGGACAATATTAATAACCATACAGATACAATCAATTTACATCATAGTTTTTAAAGGAACAAAAAAAAAAAAAAAAAAAAAAAACAAAATGAATTAAAAATATTCAGTTTATTTATTAACAAATCTATTTACAAATATTCCAATGGATATAACTATAAAAATTATAACTAAAAAGTGGTATGAAAGAAACCATTCGCAAAAATAAAAAACTATATATCAAAGGACTAAATACTTCAAAAAGCAGTATTATATTTTACAAACAGGTAAAGAGGTAGTGTCTCGATGGAATCTAATAAAAGTGTAAATATCCATGGAATAACTATAAATTACAAAAGTCTAAATAGATTTTACAACAAGCTAATATATTTATGATTTAATAATCATTGCAAGATTTTAAGTATTCATTATAATCATAAGATTTTAATGACATTCATTTGTCATTACATTATTATTTGTAATATAACATAAGAAAAAGCAATTGATATTAACTAGCAATTGATTTCAACTTTTTAAAATTTCGATTAGAAAACACTAAGACCCTGAATATTGGGGAACTATTTCAGTCCAAGCAAAATTTAAATAAAATCTGGTGTTACAAAGCTCATCTAAAAGTTTCAGCACTTTGTATTAAAGTAGAACCTCTCTTAACCAAGAGATTTTTTATCGATTCGCAATGAAACAAAAAAGGAAATCATGAAGATTTATTTACAAATTAAAATCAATGCAATTATTTTTGTTCACAGTTTCGAACTCCATCTATTGTGATATGATTGTACTACGATCACGAATTTCCGTTTTAGTTCGAACCATGGCCGCTAGGAGCGTCATAACCCATCTGCGACCAGTTCTTGTTTGCGTTATTAGATCACGTGACCTATCGGTTATTGAATAATAGGACAGCCATATGAGTTATTAGATAACAGAAGTTACACAACAGTTATTGAGAACCGATCTAAGAACGGTAACTGGTCTGATAACCTTAACCGATCGGTGCTTCTATCTGTTATAACCTAACTCCTTACTCCAACCCTAATTTATTGGTATTTCCCCATCGTTCTCGATGGAAGATTTAATAAATTTGACTAGGTAACGGTTCGGATCGGCGACACCACCAAACTAGGTTGACCCGCGCTACACCGACCAGTTCGATCCTTACGCTTCACTTCATGTTTACATTTTTCGATAGTTCATTCCTATAACCTCACATGTAAACAATCACTTCTACAGTTTCAACTTGGATTGTGTTGTTTAGTTTGTTATATTGATATTTAGACTTCTTAAATATAAATAAGTGAAACAGAAGTTCACAAAATGAGTTTCATAAAGGATTAAGTGTTTTATGAATTCATGTTTTCTTATTTCATCTAATCTTATGTGTAAAAGTGTTATAAAACTTAAGAAGATTAATTTGTACATGGATTTGGTGTTTTACATATTTATATTTGTTCTATCAATTTAGGTGATAACATTTACAACTTGTGAAAGTGTTATGAAACTTAACAAGATTTATTTGTACATGGATTTGGTGTTTTATATATTTGTATTTGTTGTTTCAATTTCAGTGATAAAATTTCAGTATACATATTTTGTGAATGGATTCTTTGTCATCCATATTACTTTTTGTGCTAAAGTGAGACAGATTGTATAATTAATTCAATAAAACATATCAGTTTATAAATAAATGTGAGAAAGTATATCACAGGTTTTTTATGTTTTCTTATTTCCACTTCCCATTAGAAAATATAGCAGAAATTAACATCTTCACTTTCAACTAGTATTCTGTCTTATATTATATAATGGCTTATAACATGGAGAATTGACAATGTGAAAATAATCACAGATTAAGAGGTAAATGACACATCACCATATAATTGTAGAACTATTGGTATAATGTTATAGATTAATGTGTTTTTAAAAAAAATTAGAAGCCTGATGATGAAACATTATCTCCGAAACATGTAGCTACAAATGTTACATAAATAGGAGTTATGCCAAATAAATACTTAAGGATTCTGTCTTTTTTATATTTATAATTTGTTATTTTCACTTCTCTGAGAGAAAGTTCATCAGGAATTAACTTTACTGGTGGTTCAGTAGTATATTAATTGTTGATTAAATTAATATTAATTAAAAACTGATTTAGTGTCTTATATTTCGATATTTCCTTATTTCCACTTTAATATTTCCTTATTTCTTATTTTAATATTAGAAGGTAAACAAAAGTTATTATTACTTTGAACAGGGATTTAGAGTTTCTCAGTAAATGTAGGAGAATAACCTTCCCCCTCTAAAAGCAGCGACTAGAACATCGAAATAAATCGGAACAAGGTTAGAATCGATAAAAGGTATTCCATATCTAGGTATTTGTAGTCCAAAAGTGTGGAATGACCATTTAAATGATATATTATTGAAATTTGTATTTTGTAGATCTAATGTAGACCCATGTTTATATTTTGATGACAGTGTTTATGTTCTTGTATGGGTTGATGATTTTCTATTGATAGCTAATTCTAAATCTAAATTGGAAAATGTTAAGAAATTACTAATGACAAATTTAGAATGTAAAGATTATGATAATGATGGAAATTTAGAATTTTTAGGGTTGAATATTTTCAGAAATAAACTAGGGAATATTGTAATTAAACAGGAAAATCTTATTAAGAAAATATTTCATAAGTTTAAAAAAAAAAAAAAAAAAAATACAGTTAAATTGCATTATGTTAATTCTTCTAATCAAATAGCGGCTTTGATGAGCAAATCCTTAGCATTTAGTAAATTCTCAATTTTTGTTGAACATTTAAACTTAATAGATTGTATGTAATGCGAAATTAGGAGAGTGTATTGGTATATTTCCGCATTTTATATTATTTATATTTAGTTGTAATGATAAGGGCATTACTGTTATGTTTTGTGATCAGGTTGGCATGTGCCTATGTGACTTCTCTTGTGACCGTCCATTGTGTTTGTGTGCTGTAGTATGTATCCAAATAATCTGTGCCCTTTTTCGTTTAACTTGAATTTATGCTTCATTTCCCTGCACCTTAAAAATTAGCAGCAGTCCTGGAGGAAGACACAGTGTTCCTGGAGAAGGCAGAAGCTTTCCCAGAGGAGGCTACAGTGGTCCTGGAGGAAGCCAACGCTTTCCAGAAGAAGCCAGAAGTATTCCAGAAGGAAGCAGAAGCTTTCCAAGGGAAAGAAGAATAGTTTCTGAAGAAAGAAGAAGCATTCCAGGAGGAATGGATCTAAGGTCTATCCCCTCCTCAGATGCATTCCTCCTGAAATGCTTCTTCTTTCTTGTAATGAAATTGGGGATGCTGCCCCCGTTACTAGGCGACATTGACTCACTGAGAAGTTTAAACTTGTTGTTGGGTGGTATGTTAGTAGTAATGTAATGGCAGTAGCATGTTTGTGGGTCATTGTGATGTGTTTATTGGTACTTGTAAATATAAATTTAATTTATTTTATTATCAGTTTATATTTTTAGTGAATTTTATTCTGTATGTGTGTTATTTTATTCTTGTTCTTTGTCAATAAATTATTTGTTAAAACCCCTGTTGTTACACTATATTTATATATTAAACAATACAAAGTAAACTCATACCTAGCCTAGAGATTTTTAGAAAACAAAATGGTCAATATAGAAATAGAGATAAAAATTGTAGAGAGGAAGGGAACAGAAAAATTGATGATAAAAAAAATAGATAATCACAGTTATCTATACAAAAAATCAAATCCATTTTCATACAAAAATTATATATTTAGTCCTAATGATTTATGTCTGACATACTAGAATGACATTCATTACGTGGCATCCATATTATTAGAGAGTCTCAGTCTGAAGAGAAAGAAGATGGTGGAAGAGGAATGTTTTGAATGTTCTGTGGGAGAAGCTTTGCATAAACAAGGAGGGAGATAATTTCAGAGAGTAGAGGATTGGGGAAGAAAGGAACATTGGAATGCTGCAATTCTTTAGGATGGAGTATAGAGATCTGAATGAGGGGATCTTGCATCTAGTGATTGCATTGAGAACTTAAATTGTAGGATACTGTAAATAAAGGGAGGGTGGCGGATGTACTTATAACTTGGAAGAGATATGTACCAAGACAGTATTCTCTGCAGAAGGAGTGGGAAAGCTAACTTAGCTCAGTGTAAAGATGCAAAACATGGGAACGCCTTGAGGTTCCAAAGACATAACTTATAAAATAATTCATGATCCATTTTAATATGTCTTAAAGCACCATAAGGAAGGATACTAGGAGTTTATTTATGTATGGGTAGGGGAAGGAGCTAATGGAAGCGGTGGAATAAATTTAGGATTTCAAATGACTGTGCAATATGGGATTTCCCAGAAACGGTAAATTTTCATCATAGGAGTGGAAAGTTTATTAATGACCATTTAGGAAAACAATTGGGAAAGTTGGCGTTTGTTCAAAGATGGAAATTGGATCCTATGGCAATGGCTTGAATGTTTTCTGCATTTAACAATCATTTGTTCAGGCACAGATTTCACCCTGGTCTTCCTGAATTTTGCAAAGCAAAGCTAATAACTCAGATGGAGGAAAGGAAAAGTAAATAATAGAGCCATCAGTGTAGAGGTGTTAGAGACAATGATTAACTGAGTTGTCAACTTATCAACTATTATATATATATACACACACATAAACATAAAATATTTATTATCAATGAAATGTTCTTTTATTTAATTATATTACATCAGGAGTAAATACTTACATAAAGTTCAGTACCTTAAAAATACAAAATTTTGTATCAATATATACAAATTAAACAATGATAAGTATTTTCACAACACATTAAAGCAACATTAATGTTAATTTGCTTCAACAATTCCAAAGTACATATGAATATCAATATATATATATGTATAGTACATAAAATTTAATATATATATTATATATATATGTACACAAATTAATTACAATAATTCAGATATAATATACACCTGATATTCTTAATTTCTAAAACACATAAAAATGTGCTGGAATAGTAGGAACATATTTAACTAGTTATATGAAAGCAATGTATTTATAAATTATATATATTCACACATATTCACTTAGACAGGTTTACATACAATGATGAGGTCCTCAACAATCTTCAGATTTGTTATAATTTATCTACATAAAAATATATAAACACTAAGTCTCTAAAAATCTATATAGCTAACTAACTATTCATAGTTTACGTAAAGAAGTGCAGTAAAAATGAATACAAAAATATATATATATATATATATGTATAATAAATTAAATAATAAATTGATAGTCTCTTCCATAAGGTAATAATATACATACTTATTTTACTTTCACAAGTAGGCCTGAAGTCATGATGATAAATTAAAAAAAAAAAAAAAAAAAAAAAATTACAAATAGTACAAGATTTATAAATAATTTACAGCTCTGTAGGAAGAAAAACATTTAGTGAAAAAGCACATTTAGATTCTAGAGGACCACTCCTTGCTATCACTGTATATTGCCCAATATCAGCTAAACTACAACTTGTAATTTTAAATACATATTCATTTTTATTTTGAATAAACTGGTATTTGGAAGGTTCTTCATTGATATCAAGACTTCCCTTTTTCCACATTACTGAAAATAAGATAAAATATGTCAACAATGTCATTTTTATGGACTAGGTTACAAATTATTTTTAGAACTCAGTTAATTTATGCTTCAATTTTTTAATTAATGCTATTCTGAGTGACAGATCATTAAAAAAAATTCTTATTATAATAATTTTATTTAAAACAAGCAATTTCATAACAATATTTTTTTCAAGTAAAAAACTTACCATTTGTAAAAGATGGATCCACAATACACCTAAATTCGATGCTCTCTCCTTCTGTAACGGTTGCAGATTTAGGGAATGTTTTAAATCCAATGTTACATTCTTCCTTTGGCACTGAAATGATAAAATTGGCATTATAATATTTAAAAAAAAAAATTAAATAATTATTTTATCTATTTCAATATAAATCTCCCTAAGATAAATATATAGTAATAATAAAATTTTCAAAAGGAATAGTTCTCTAAAAAAGTGTTTATGAAACTATTGGAAAATAGAGTATTCCTTCACATTATATGGGATTTAAATTAGGCAAATATGATCAAGCACATTATTATCAAATCAACAATAAAGCATTTCTTAGTGATAATAAGGCTTTTCTTTATTTTAGTATCATAATAAGCAAATGGGTAGGAAGCTCCATGATGATAAAAAGGCCAAAACAGTACTGTAATATTAAATTAGGCTATTACTTTATTTTTATAAACCTTTCCCATTTCCCCATTCCAAATTTTCCCCTGAATACTGGACATTATTGATAATTTTTAAGTGCAGAATACCATGGACTACAACAGGATCATGAGTGGACAGGTTTTATGAGTAGTTTCCTATATGGGGAATATGTTCTGACTGCAGACGAAGGAGGAAGGAGAATAGCAAATTGGACAATATGTACTACTGTTTACAGGAGCAAAACACCATGAATATGCGAAGAGCAAAAGGCTTTAATTATCAAGTGTAGTTTTTTTTTTTTTTTTTAGAATGGTTTATGTATTTTTTCTTGGAAGTTTTTAACAATGAAACGAAATTTCCTGGGAATGATTTAATGTTTCCTGATAACCCCCTCTACTGAAAAAAAACAACCATATTTCTCCATTCTTAATCCTTATTATCACCATTGAGTTCTGACTGTTGGACTGCACCAAATATCAGAAGCTCATATAAAAATGACCAAGTTGACAATGTAAGTGTTGAAGGTGTCCATTCTCTTTTAAAATATATACTGAATGCCAGAAGATAAAACTTGACAGAAATAAATTTATAAATAATTGTCATTTTAAATTTCAACAAAAATATGTAACTGATTTTTTTTCTTTTGTTTTTGGAACACCTAACTGTATATGTCAATTGAAATGGTGAATTATTGTTCCTTACAGCAAAGTTACAAGACTCAAATAATTGCACATGTAGTAATAATAATGGCAATGCTCAACATGCCCATAAGTTATGCTAGTTAAAAGATGCTAAATATACAAAACTAATTATTCATCAGTTGGGCATAGTATAAAAATAAACATTTTCATAGTTGCACACATACCTATTACATAAAGAGTACAGCTACTGAAGGATTCTCCACTGTCATTAAAAGCTTCACATGTATATGTGCCAGCATCTTCTGGGAATATTTCAGCTATTTTCAATTGGTAAATATTCGCAACATTTGAATATTCAAAGTCTTTACTGGGTTTTATTTCTTTATTATTATGAAGCCATACAACATCAAACTTATTTGAGCCTAAAATTAATACCAAATCAACCATTTAGACAGGCATATTGGTTTAAATAACGGGAAGTGTATATATATATATATATATATATATATATATATATATATATATATATATATATATATATATATATATATATATATATATATATATATATATGTATATATATATATATATATATATATATATAAAAATATTACATCTTGTATTATAGAATCTTGTAAATTAGATTTAATTACTTTGAGCAATACTTTAAATTATTTTCATGAAAAACCAAATATTACATACCAATAATACGACATGATAAAATTACTGGATCTCCATCATTAACTACAGCAGATTCCACATGACTAACAATACGAGGAGCTAGATTTTTTCCTTGCGATTTTGTAGAACGACTTTTATCTTGTATTACTAAAATAAAACAGTAATAATTATGGTCATTTATTATCTCAACATTAGACTAAGATTTACTCAGAATAAAGTTAATAAAAATTCAAAAATTCTCTATTCATCCAAACATTACTGTATCTATCCAAATCATAAAATAGTTAAATAAATAATGCAGAAAGGAATTGCTTACAATTAACTTTTAATTTAGCTTCTGTCTTAGCACTTCCAAGGGAATTTGTAGCACAGCATACATAAGTTCCTTCATCTTCAGGAAAAACTTCATTTATTGTAAGAGTTACTTCACCATTCCGGTACTTTAAGTCAATAATGTCAGAAGAGGTTATTGGCTAAAAATATGAAATTAGCTATAATAGGAAAAATGATCTCATACATTCTTTTAGTACATTGTAGCAATACATTATTATATCATAATCAATGTTTTCTTTAGAAACAATGTTCCAATTAGAAGCTCTCAAAAATAATTGTCAACTAAATGAAGTAAGGTCTGAAGAAATTCTATTTATGTCAGTCATTCTCAAAGATACTAAACAATATACTGCCAACTGCAGTTAATTATTGCTTATTCTATTTTAAGACTAATTAGTAACTTTTAAGAATAGATTGTCTTTACTAACTATAAGAATATAGCAATTATACCACTGAATAGGGCTTTGATTAATCTTTACAGCAATATTAAACACCAGGAAATAATGACAGTTAGCAAATTGAAATAGCACAGCCATATCAATGAGCCAACTAGCAGAGAATTTAAATGATTCTGAGCCTCATAAAGAGAGGTTGGTAAATATAGGTGATTTAAAACATTCACAATCAGTTATTAGCATCAATGTTCTTATATCCTTCTATAGTATGCATAGGGTTGCCTGAGTAAATCTATTTTAGATTTAGAACTTGGTTAAATAAGTACTATTCTTTCTGTTCTTATGAACTACATTCTTACTATGCCTAATATCGAAAGCAGAGGTGTAAGAACAAGCTCAGATCATAGCATATAGACTTGCAAAACAAAGAACAATGGGAAATAAGGTGCTGTTAATCTGCACTCATATGGGGCCTACAATTTTTATCATTAGAAAATTCTATTCGTAGGTCATACTGAAATTGCGAAAACTCAGAATGACATCAAAATTGGTAGATCCCTAACAGAACAAGTTTTGGGTTTCCATTTCTTCTTTAAACACCTCAGAAAGAAAAAAAAAAGAGATTTGAAAGAATTGTCTGATAACTAGAGCAAGCTAGAATCATGGCATATACATTTTTCAGATAAAGAAAATGAAAAAGCACTTAAAGCTATTTGTCAGTATCTCACAATACAAAACTAGGAAATTAAGATGTGTAGGATATACAGCTGTCCATCACAAGGGGTCCCTATAGCATCATTATGCTGAAGTAGTAAACATGAGACCACATGGGAGACCTGAATGAAACTAGATTCATAGACAGAATAAAAACACTACAGATGCTCATTCGCCAAATTAAAAAAAAAAAAAAAAAAAAAAAAAAAAAAAAAAAAAAAAAAAAAAAAAAAAAAAAAAAAAGCCTATGATAGATAAAGGTTGATTAGGCTGGTTAGAGTGAAAATGATCTGAATATACAACACAAAGACTATAAGTAAAAAAATAAATCATAATTTACCCAAATGGTGTTCACTAACCTTATCATTTTTGCTCCAAGTAATTTGAGGTTCTGGATCCCCCAAAACTTTGCATGTAAAAACTAATTGTTCACCATCAGTAACTGATTTGTTAGAAAGCCCTTGTAAAAATTTTGGAGGTGACATTGTTTCATCAGGTGGTACTGTAAAATTGTAATATGGGATTAACAAAAGAATCGACTACTAATGGAATAATTTAATCAATGCCAATAAAAATTTATGTTATTGATAAATAACATGTATGTATTCCATTAAAAGTACTTTTATTATGAGATAAATATTTTATTTTATTTTATTTGAAAAAGGAAGCTATTTTAGTAAGCAGACAAATAATAGTATATTAATCACAATCAATATGATGAAAACATATTTCTAGAATAGAATCTATTATGGTTACAAGATGCTAATTCATTGCGAATCATGATTTTATAACAATTGTAACTACAGAATTAATGAGTACTATATACACACATTCATACACAAGGGATTAACAAAAGAATCGACTACTAATGGAATAATTTAATCAATACCAATAAAAATTTATGTTATTGATAAATAACATGTATGTATTCCATTAAAAGTACTTTTATTATGAGATAAATATTTTATTTTTATCACTACTATGCAAATTAAAGATTGGTTTAGTTCGTCAGAAAATGAATTCTAAATTATCACTAAAGCACTCATAAAGTAATAAAA
Organism: Euschistus heros; assembly: GCA_003667255.2. Lineage (NCBI taxonomy): Eukaryota > Metazoa > Arthropoda > Insecta > Hemiptera > Pentatomidae > Euschistus > Euschistus heros. The sequence continues at coordinate 2,141,118 of RCWM02000013.1, forward strand.
AATTCAGTCCATTGGACCTTGCCATTGGATACCCCTATTGTATTACATTTAGAATACATCTTTTTTCTTAAATGATACTTTTTAGAAAAATCTAGTTTATATTTTGGAAAACTGTCGGCAGTTGCAGACCAATCTATGAGCTATTGATAGATAACAGTTGCAGTGACAGCCTGTTGCCTTTCTTACTGATCATGACTACATAACTTCGTCTATTCACCAGATAAGTGTGTTTATACCCCTCTGTGATAACTTAGCATCAATGGATGCAACTCACCTAAATAACTGAGTAAGATTGGAGCCCTAGCAAAATGAAGATTCTAGATATGAACTTTATTCACAAGCATGTCTCTGTCCTCAAATGCTTAAGGACAGCATTGGATAATAAATAAATAATTATTTTTACATCAAGTTTTTTTTTTTTTTATTATACTATCAGATTTATTTCTGAACGAGAAACAATAGTGATAAGTTCTACTGTGAAACTTTCAATTGGAGATGTTTTTCTTAACATTTTATCAAGTGCAAGAATGACACTCATTAAAATATAAAAATTAGTAAAATATAATAGAAAGTATTTAAAGGAACAAGTTTTATTTCAGAAATGAATAATAACTTTTATTATAATAGAACATTAATGCCTAAATATCCATCATAATTTAAAATCCATATAATCCATAGTTTTCAGCAAAATATAGTATAGAAAATATAAATATTTATCACTCAATAATAGATCGATATTTAGAAAATAAATATAGGACTGATATTGGTAAAATCATACAATAAATAAAAAAAAAAAGTATTTGGTAAGGTTAATAAACAATGAAAAAAGAAAGTATAAAACGTTCTGAAACTACTACTTTTATGAGTTAAATAAACATAAAGAAACTTTTAATTAAATTAATAAGTAAAGACTGGATTTTCATTTGATTTGGTTGCTTGCTCCAAATCTAATGAAACCTCCATAAAAATTTAATTTATGGAAAGGACAATTTATTGTTATTAGTTTTATGTTGTGTGAAGTAGCATGCTTTAAGATTTTAAGGCATGAAATTCCAATTTTGATTATTTTTTACTGTTTTCTATTTCAATAAAAATTTGTTATTCTATTTTTTAATGAAACCCATGCCTAAAATTCAAGGGAAAAAAATATGAAGTAATAAAGCCATGATTCAAACAACTTATAAAAAGGTTTATAGTAGGGATTGAATTGTTTGCTCATTTCCTTTGAATTATTATTATTCCTCAAGTTCTAGATCAGCCTGGTCCATGAGGGTGTCAGGAAGTAAGAACTTGCAATACAAAAAAACCATTCAATATGAGGAGCTATTATAAAGTGGGTGAAAAATTTCTAAATGTAAACAATAACTGAATAGATTTTAATAAATCAAATGGAATTAAACATGACTTCTATAGATCAATATTTAAATTATTTCCCAAGAAGATATTCATTCTTAAGTTCTCATTGAGACCATAAATTAAATGAAAATCGTTTTATTCTGTCTGATATTTCCTCTAGGTGGAAAAGTCACTTATTTCTCAGTTGTTTATTCCTCCAACCACCATTGGGCTGTGCATAATGGACTGTATCAAACATTTTAAGCCCTCACAAACAATGACCAATTAGGAGTGGAAAAGGTGTCTTTATTTATTAGGATCAGGTTGATTCCTGGCCCTTAATACTACTATATACATAATGCATTTTTAATTAAATAATTATAATAATGTAAGATGAAGATTAGAAGCAAAGAAATTTGATTGTTGACTTTTTGTTATAAAGTTATCATATAAACTTATTGCTAAAACAATCATATGAAAGGAATTTATTTTCTAATTCAGAACATTCCCTAACTATGAATTTCTAAAATATTTCTAGAATAGAATCTATTATGGTTACAAGATGCTAATTCATTTTGAATCATGATTTTATAACAATTGTAACTACAAAATGGTATATTTGAATTCTGCATTAATGAGTACTATATACACACATTCGTACACAAGATCAACAGTTATCATAGCATTGAATACATAGATATATATTATTAATGTGATATATTTATATTCATTTCTAATATAAAAAATATTTTTTTGATAATGAAATAAGCACATTTATCCATATAGTAGCCATTATAGATAATGAAACATGCTTTAATTTAGTTTAAGTAAAATATTGTTACACACAATTATTACTTACATATTAATTCTTTGGTTGCACTCCTTGATCTAGACGGGCTACTTGTATCTAAAGGCTTGCCATATTTTTTAATATCTCGACTGTTATTTCCAGAATTAGGTTGAACACTTGTATTAGTTAGTCCCTAATAACATTTTTTTTCCTCTGAGATTGTGTTATAAGTAAGATAGAAAACAAATGAACCACAAAATAAAATTTAGAATTATTAATCTTTCCCTAAATTGTCTTAAAATTACAGACCAAAAATAATTCAGTACTCAAGTTTTTGAATATATAGAAGACATATGATGTAATCCTTGAAGAACTGCTGTCTGTGCCGATCCATTTAATTGGATTTTGGCAATTAGAAGAATAGTAGAAAGTTTAAATATAATACTCCTAGAACTAAAAAAGTTCAATCAATATAAGTCCATTAAAAAAAAAAAAAAAAAAAAAAAATATTAAAAAACATATACATAGATCTATTTCTTTACACTAACAAACACATAAACACATTATGAAAGGTGTTTGATCAGTTCCAATCCATATGATGCATTTAAATTAATTTACGCAACAAAACAATGTTCATTAATCAGATTTATTAAAAATAACATGGTTGAGAAAGGATTTACCATAAATAGTAATAAATTCTCTATTAATAAGTCATGAATCATGACTAGAGCTTAATAAAAAATATACCGGAATAAAGCAAACCAATTTAATCAGTATACACTTATTTTAATTTTCTTTTTGAATTTATTGTATAAAACAGTATAATGAAAACATGGTCAACACCTAACTTCTATGTATGCAGGAATTTCTTTATATATATATATATATATATATATATATATATATATATATATATATATATATATATATATATATATATATAAAAGTATAAAAATATATATATTTGTTTAATTTAAATACATACCAAGCTTGGCTGTGGTGTTAATGACAGTGAAGGTTTTGGACTGCCACCAATTAAAGTTCTAGTGGTGATAACAGCAGGTGATGGGCGTAAAGGTTGCTCAATATATTTACGTTCTAAAAGAAAATAACTGTAAAATAGACTAACTCTATAAAAAATAAACTTTAAGCATATTAATAACTACTTTTCACTTTTTAAGCCTTAGATTAAGTCAAGCTTTGTTGGCATTTTTACTAACTACATCATTTTTAAGCACTACTAATAGATATACATACTTTATTTTTATCAATATTTAATTTTAATTAGTTAAATTTAAGGGGCTAACTTAATTAAAAACCAAGCAACAAAGTTTTGATCAAAACTTTCTTACTGAAGGAAGTCCTTGAAGTCAACAATACTTGTTATAATACATATTATAATACATGTATATATAATATATATAATACTTATAACAAAATACTTTAACAGTGGTAAAAAATATCAAAATGTTCCAGTAAAAAGATGTTTACAATTATCAAATACTCTATACTAATAACATTCTGTGACACTACAAACAATAGAGAGATAAGTTAGCAATACAAAGAACAGTACTGATTCTCAAGCAGTAGTTTTACAGGTGATGTAAAAATCCAATCAGTAGTTCTTTTTTTTTTTTTGTTTTCAAATCAGGAAAAGGTTGGGCTGCCAATATAAGAAGGTTTGTTGTACCCTAGGAAGGTTTAGGGACCCTAAAGATTTGATTTATAACTGTCAAACAGAAAATCAATTAAAATAAAATAATAATCTTTAGAAAAATTTAAATCTGAGCTCCTTTTTTTTCAATATATTTTCATCTATATGATGAATTTCAACTACTTTTACTTACTGTAAAACATTAATTACTTATATAATTAATCTTACTCCTGTTAAAATAACCATAAGTATTGTTATATAAAATATTAATGATTTTATTCCAAATATATGTAATTATATTTACTTAAGCTATCATTAAGTAAATAATATTATAAAATACACCCTAATGTGTAAACAACACATTATAATTTAATTTGACTCATATTTAATGATTCTTATTCAAGAGTATTATTATTAATTTATATATGAAAAATATGATTTGGTTAAAACAAGGATATTTTATAGATATTTATCTAAAAACATTTTATAAATTTTTATAAAATAAAAATAAAATATACCATGCAAATAAGAAATTTTATGATTTTACTACAGCCAACTGAAAATAAAGAAATTTCAGTAGTTTATTTTGCAAACAATAATCCAATTAAATTTATATGCATCTTGACAAAAACACAAATAGGAAATTAATATTTAATGAAGGATAGTTTTTCTAACGATCTTTTGTAGTCTAATGTTGAGTCATGACCTGTTACTTACAATGATTCCTTACCAAGAATTATTGTAATATGAACTACAAAAAATAAGAAATTAAATGCATTGGCCCATTTCAATGATATTGCTTAGTTTAAGGTACAGTTCTGATACTTATATTAAATTATATTAAACAAAATCAAATCAATTTTAACTGAAACTAATCAATAGAGAAAGAAAATGGACTATATGAAATATAATTTACAATAAGTTTGTTTGTTTATTTGGGCTAAAAAGTCCTTATGTACTCCAACTAGGGCAGGAAGGACAGGATTTACAATAAGTGATAAATGATTATTACACCAATGTTGATTACTACAAACCAATGTTTTATGTTTGATAGGTAATATAATATAAATAAAACTATGACAAATTATGTAATTTGTTTCATATTTTACAATTAAAAAATAAAGATGTATAGCTCTTAGTTTAGTTTTTAAAAAATAAAGAAAAATTTACTGAACCATTTGTGGTGTAAAACACTTGTTTACATGTCATTAATTGAAAGAGCTGCAAGGAGTAAGTACTTCATGAAAACCAAAATTAATCATCTAAAGATAATATCAATTGAAGCAGTATTATCGAGAAGGAATTAAGTTTTTATACTATAACCTAACACTTTTTCAACAATATTAAATTCATTGTCTAAAAAATTAAGCATAGAAAGTTAAAATTAATGCCATTTAATTTATATATTTTCACCAGTAATTAAAAAAACGTACCTCCAGAATGCATTAGATTATGAACCAATTCATCTTGCTCAGCTGTTGATGAACTTCCTGAAAAAAAATAGAAAGAATTTCTATAAAAAATAGACTTTCTATAATATTTTCTAACAAAATATACATGACTACATTCTTTAACATATACATAAATACTGAAACAGATAGACACAAACAAAAATATTTCATATATACATTAGCTAATAAACAAAAATCTATGTATTCAAACAATATAAAAGATATAAAAGCAAGTTTATAAGGAAGTAGTTCAGTATATAATTTTATTAAATGAAAAAAAATTGTAAAGTTTTACCTTCAACAATAACAACACAACTAGTTTCATCAGTGCCATGTTTATTTGTAGCTACACATTTATATTTTCCGGAGTCCTCAGGTTTACAATCAATTATTTCTAAAGTTATAACACCATCAGTATGTGACATAGTATATTCATGGCGAGAAAGTTCTTTATTACCCTTGAACCATCGCACCTAATATGAAAATAACTTAAAGTTAATTCTATTGTAAATGTAATTCTTTTAAAAATAAAATACTGATTCAATATTACATAATTATAATTTATTTTATAGATATTATAATATATAATTAATTATAATTATAATAATTATATAATATAATATTATAATATTATTAATTATATAATTTTATAATTAATTATAATATAGATATTATTATTAGTAAAATTGTGGAAATGTAAATAGAGAAGCAAAAGAAATGGCGACCCTTTCCTGATGGCAGAAAATAAATCAAACTATTTATAGCAACCAACTGGCAGTCTATATTTTAATTATATTGAACAATTGTGGTAAATATATGTAAATCTTTAGGAAAATATTTGTTTCTGATAACAATATAAGAAAAATATGCAATTTTTTTAAATAATAGGTAAGGCCCAAAACTTCTGTTTTTCAGATAAAAATATCTTTGTTACTTTAAACATTTATTTATGTTTAATGAAATTATTTAATGTTTTAGTATTCTACTAATATATTTTATTAATAAATCTATTTCTGAATAATTCAATTGTTGAAAAAGCTATAAAAAAAAACATTTTACCGTTGGAAATGGTTTGCCACTCAGGCAGCAAAGGAGTTTGCATGTTTGGCGAGACTGCATAACACGTGGACGCAAAAGGAACGTGAAGCTAGGTGCAGATTCAACTTCTTCTTGCCAGAATGTGTATGGAAGTGGCTCTCTCCTTCTTACCTGTTGGGCTTCAGGTCTATATGTAGGAATCTGTTTAGGTATTGCTGAAACAAATTTTAAAATAGTTGTATTCAATCTGTATTTAATAAAATTATATTGCTATATTGTAACCATTTTATATCTGTCATCCATCCCAATGAATAAGTGGTTAAATCAAGTTTTGACCAAAATGAGTTGTCACTAAAAAAAAAAAACCTTCATGATTTTTTTTTTAGTCACTTAACTCATTTTGGTAAAAGTTCGACTTAACAACTTATTCACTGGGATAACAGATATATAGATTGTTTATGTGAGTTTATTTTTTTACATACGTTGGACATTTAAGAATACAACTTCTTCTCTATATCCATAATGATTTTCAGCACGAATGATGTACTCTCCTCTGTCATCTAATTTTACTCTATTTATGATGAAATGATAATCATCATTTCCATAGCGTTTCATAAATTTGACACTTTGTTTTAATTCTTGATTATTATGATACCAAGTAATTGTAGGAGCAGCGATTGCTATTACACGACAATAAAACTTTACACTTTGTCCTTCGTAGGCAAATGCACTCTGAGGTTTTATAACAAATCTTGGTGCTGCTTGTCGACGGTCTGTAAAATATATAATTTAAAAATTATTTAAACAATTAATTAACAACAGTCATCTGAAAATAAAATTATCAGATGAGTAACTTACCAAATGAAGTATCCCTGATGCAATATTTATCAATCAATAGTTTTCGTAATGCACTATACTCAGAAAGTCTGCCCAGTGCTATGGGGTAAGTATTCCACAATTCATATTTTGCTCTAATACGATCACGTATATCTATGTATCTAGAGGAATTAATAATTGATGTTTTATCACTGTGGTCACCAACGAGCCAAGGATGCAGTAAACATTCATGGGCAGTCATTCGTTTCCTTAAAATAAAATAAAATTATCGTAGTAAAAGAAGTGGATAAAGACAAAATGTGAATAGGAATTGCATTTAATAATGTTGAACATTTGTTGAGGTCATCATACATAAAAATTCTGCTACTACCTAGTTTTATCTCATATTTACATAAAATAAAATACTAAATCCTATCATATTTGATTATACATAATACATAATTAATTGTAGAGTACAATAGTCTTTGGGTGGCTTTCCAGAAATACTATTATCAGTGCATTTTAAAAGAAACAATAAATTACATCAGTGCAGCCTTTTCAAAATACTGACCGCATTTATTTGACTCTCTCATGTGGCAACCTACGATTTCAAAACCAAATGTTTTCATATATGTAATATGTATCTAATGAGTTCAAATGAAAAGTGTTAAAATAATCGACCACTATGTATAACTCCTTCATAGCAAATCAATTATTTTTAAAACAATATATGACACAGTAACAAAAAAACTATTAATTAAGCTAAAAATTTTATGGATTAGGGAATATCATGAAAGTTGCAGAGAACAAAAAATTCTTTATGATTTGTGCTGTCTCATTTAATAATTCTTTACCCATCATGGTTTGCACTCCTTTCTCACTTCTTTTAAACACCATTTATTTCTCCATCTCCTCAATTATGAACTCCCAAAGATATATAAAAGAGTTACATTTAAGATAGAGTTTAATATATTACTCTTTTTGATCAATGTTGAAATAGAGAAGTAATACATTATATTTATATATATATATATATATATATATATATATATATATATATATATATATATATATATATATATATATATATATACTCGTATGTATATTCAAAGGGAAGCCCTTTACTTTTTTTTTATTTGGGTGAAAAAGCAGACATCTATCTACATTGAACTTTGATCATATTTATAAAACTGATATAGACACAATCCATAAGGTACACAGGATTGATAATGACATAAAAAAAACTGAGCACTATCCTTATTTACCATTGTTTGTAATGGTTCTGAAACATGGATGATTTGTAAGCAAGACAAGATAAACTATCCTTAATTCTTATGAAAGAAAAATCCTGCAAATGATGTTTATATGGATTTAGGCAGGCTATAACTACACATATAAAATTTATATGGAGTTATAATAGATAAAATTAGTCTTACTCCTTATTCTTAATCAGGAGACGTCTTATAAAATCTTTTCCTTCATCTGAAACATTAGCAAATGCATCTTCATCAAAGTCCCATTCACAAGCTTTAACATTTTTCAGTGTTTCAACATCATTTTCTCCAGCAAAAGGTGACAAACCACTCAATCTGAAATAAACATATAAAATGTTTTTAGAAAATACTAATAACTACTATTAGATAAAAACACTTGATTTACTTTTTAAAACTTACAATACATATGCTAAAACACCAACTGCCCACATGTCAGTATAAAATCCAACAGGCTCCCTCTCAACTATTTCAGGAGCTGCAAACTCAGCGGTTCCAGTAGATATTTTGACTACCTCATTGGGATCAAGTTTTGTAGCTAGCCCAAAGTCAATGAGCTTAACATTTGTGCTATGTTTAGTCTGACACATGATATTTTCAGGTTTTATATCTAAGCAAAAAATAAAACTAAGTCAACATTTTATGTATAAATGGAGAGATAAAATAAAAACTAATCAAGTTCAAGGCATCTAAAATCTGATAGCTGTTACAAAAAAAACCAAAGGTTAGGTCTTCTCTTTTAATGATTTTTCTAGACAACTGAATTGGACATTATACATAAATAATGTATATACAAAGAATATATGTGTTACCTATTTCAGATTTTTTTTCTACAGAGAATGAATTTTTGAAAGAACATTAATTGTCTCTTGGCGTCTCTATTACTATTAACATAGTGAAGATTTTTTTTTTTTTTAATTCCTTTTACAGTACTAAAGCGACAAAAAACTGCTCATCATTACAGACTACTTCATCATTTACTAGACAAACGATCAAAGCTTCCAATTCATTACAAAAGACTTATTTACATGACTGTGATTAGTCCTATTTGGACGTAAGGAATTGAGCTTTGGGGCTCTACTAAACCATCCAATCCTTACAATCCCAAATCCTTCAAAAAATCGTAAATGCCCCTTACTTTGCCACCAATAAACTTATCCATAAAGACATTAATGTTCCATATATTGCTGAGTCAGCCCAAACCAGATACCTATCCTTTCATAGTATGCTCCATAACCACTCAAATCCATTAGTTTCTTAACTTGCTTCCCACTCCATTCAAGATAATCCCCCAAGGCGTCTGAAAAGAAGATGCCTAGAAATCTTCTAGTGTAAAATTTTTTATTGAAATGCTACTGATGAGTAGTTCTTTGCAAGTTTTGACATGTTATTGTAATTGTTATCAGCCCATTTACTTGATATATACATATATATTTGTACAGTTGAATATTTCAAGAAAGTGGTTTAGACAATATTATCTTCCAATCCATCAAAAAAAATCTTTTACCAATCATTCACGATAAAAGATAAATGAATAAACCTTTTTTGGCAATCCTAATGGCTATCAAGAGGTTACTGCCCAGTCCTAGCTCAGAAGTGTTGAGATTCATTTTATGGGACCACTGCAAAATATTACCAACCGGAGAATCCAACCAACGGCCTTCTGAACCAGGGCTCAGTAACCATCACCCATGCACTTGGCCATCACAGCCCCTAATGTTTCATCCATCATTCATAATGATAACTTGTACTAATGATCATCATTATGAAAGTAATGGTAAGATAAGTTTTTAATGCATCATAAATCTGAACTAATCATATTTTTCCATTTCATTATCAATCGTAAATCATTGTTACAAAAGTAGTTAGTAACAAAATAAATTAATAAAACAGACAAAGAGTTATAACTTAATATTCAGTTAAAAAAATATTTTTTATTTAATTTTCCATTTATCAGAGGCCCTGCTATTTAATACAGGTTCCATTATAACACACACACCATCTATCTAAAATTACAATATAATTTAAAAGTAAAAACACTGTTTTTAATAAAGAATAACTAATAATAATAATTAACAAAGAAAACTAAGAATAGAAATATAATAAAATAAATTTAAAAAAAAGAATTAAAAAAAAAATGCTTAAGACTTAATATTTAAAATATTAAAAAAAAGTAAAATAAAATATTAAAAATGCATTTAAGCTAAAGGTATCAAAAAAACTAAAATATAAGACTCCATAAAAAATAAAATAAAATATAGGTATGAAATGAGAAAAAAAAACAGAAACATACACAGGAACTATTAAATGGTAACTATTTTACAATTTATTTTGAAGTATGTAGACTGCCATTAAATAATGTGAGAATTTATTTAAACATGGAACATGATTTAACGGTGACCTAGTTGGTCAGAAGCGATATGTTTCTGAGGAATGCGAGGGCGTTAAGTGTAGTTTGATAGTTTGATATTATGAGAATAAGAGCAGTTAAGAGCTCAACTGTCGTTATAATAAATAACACTATTGCTAGGAGTTCTAATGAGTGAGCTCCTTTTGACTCTATTTCTCTTAATATTAAATAACAAATTTTATCCTTGATTTGACCAATCTTGTACGATCCCTCCTGTTAAAAATTTTGATTTGAATAAAAAGTCATGTTCGAAACCTTTATTTTTAAGTGTAGGAGCTTTTTTGACACGCTATAGTTCAGTTGGTGATGCTGGGATTGTAAATTTGACAACATTCTGCTTGTCAAAAATTTAGTTAAGAATATTTTTGTTATATAAGAATTGTCACTAGGACCTACCATTTAAGAGCAATATTGGTTTGAATGAAAAAAGTCACATTTGAAACCTCTATTTTTAGGTGTAGAAGATTTTTTAATAATTAACATAATTTTAATTAGTATAAAATGTCAGAATAAACAATAAAACAAAAAGGGAAAAATCTCAAATGAAATTACTATCATTTAACTGAAAGAAAATGAAGAATTGAATTAGTCATCTAATATAATGCAATAAAAATTTTTTATTTTATTTATCGCTTTTTGTGGAACAAATTACTTTACTTCGGAAATAAACAATACAGGTAAGCAGATAAAGTACATAAAGGCATAGACTGTCAGCAGGATTAATCAATTTAATTCGAAAATTTATCTCCTACAGAAAACTGAATCACAGGTAAGCGAAAAAAAAAAATATGTAGGAAACATATGAGAACTGATGGTGAAGGGGGGCAACTCTTAAAACATGTTTCATGTTATTCTTTCTTTAGCCGGCAGGCTCAAGGGGTCAGTTTTTTTTTTTCTTTTTTCTTTCTATTATTATTCTCATATATTTTTATTTAATTTCCCGCAGATACTGATTCATTTGTTAGCCGAATTTCAAAATTCAAGGTTTTAGGTTGTTTGAAAATAGGTAGAATGTATTTAATTTTATTAATTGATTACGATTTGTCCATTTGTCAATTTCCTAGAAATACTGATTGCACTCTGGAGAATATTTGGCCTGAAGGTAGGTGAATGTCGTGGAGAACTGGTTACAAAAATTATGGGACATTCATTCAGTAAATATATTTAAGGTAATAGTATCAGGACAGTTAAAATGGACCTGTACAGATATCAGGTTTTATAATCAACCATTGATAAAAAAATTAATCAATATTAAAGCAGAGTTAAACTTGAACATATAGATTCGGTTGTCGAAGGGGTGGGGGAAAGTTTGTGGCAGTGATTGTTTATGGTGGCAGCATCGAGCCTTATAATTGGCTTAGCAAGTATGTTGTATTTCTTTAAGGCATATACTCATGCTGGATTAATGGAATAAGGTAATTGATGAACAAATGTTGCATTCATTGGGCAAGCAGCATTTCTAAATCTTTTCACAAATGGAATTAGTGAAATCGGTCTATATGATCCTTTAGTGGTTTTAGGTGTCAGAAAAATGTTGAATATACTGCATAGAAAGTATACCATTGTTAGAGCTTATTTTCTACAATTTGATTTAAAAATTAGGAAGGCGAATAGGTAAATTGCTTTCGATTGCCAGTGTAATTTTTCGCTGTTGCTGGTTGTGGATTTATGATCGTCGGATTAAAGATAGAATAGAGAATGGTCTCTCCATAATTTCATTTTTATTTTTCCATTATACAAGGGCTTTTGGCAGAAGTTAGCACAAATAAAAATTAATTTACGAATTGATAGTATTTCATATATTTTTTCATAATTATGCTTAATAAATTCATGATACAGCCGTGGTCATAGAAATCGTATCACTTATTTTTCTTGATCCTTAAGTTAATAACGTTGATCCTATTGAATATTTTTATTTTTGTTTACATTATTGAGATATAAGCAAACTCAAATAATGTTTATCAGTTCAGTTTTAGTTTCTGTCAGGGTAAATTGTGGAATTATGTCAAAATTCAAGCAACTGTTCTCGTAAGAAAAAATTACAATAGTAACATTACATGAAGTGGGGGAATCTTCTTAAAAAATAGTGAAACACATAGAGTGTCACCAATCAACTGTGGTCAGAGTATTGAAAAAAAAATCTTTCTCAGGGCACCACAGAGCGAAAGAAAGTTACTGAAAGGAAAGAAAAAATGGACGACCAATGGGACTACGTGATTGTGCATTTATCCTTAGAGGATTTCTTTAAATCTGCCAAGGAAACATCCAGAGATCTTGCAGATAGCAATCTGTCCAATGTAAGTAGAGAAACTTTTGGTCGACGTTTAAGAGAAAAAGGTTATGGGCAAAAAAACAAGCCAAAAGGCAGTTTCTCAATCAAAAAATGAAGTAATCACGTCTGAATTGAGCAAAACTATATCAAAACTGGACCGCAGAAGACTTGAAAAGTAAAGTTTTCAGATGAAATCAAATTTGTCATCTCCAGTAGTGATGGTGCTCTTTGTGTACGACGATTATATCTAAATTCTTCAATCTCTAATTTTTGTATCATGGCTTAAAGTAGATCCACAATTAGAATCTGAAGCTATTAAGATTTTTTTATCATAATACTTATTCGTAGTTATCAACAATTCATTTATGTCCTCTTCAACACCCATATTATAGCAAAATATGAACTAGTTAAAATTAATTTAATTTTGTAACTGTTTCCGCTACAGACCAGGTGCTGATAAGACTTTCATATGCATGATTCCAGCACCACAGTTTCTCTTTTGTTTTTTTGTTTAAGGGGTCATAGTAGAAAACAGCATGTTGCCAGTCAGAAAAGTGGTATGCAGTAGGAACTCAAAAATTTGAAGTGAATGCAACAGTGACCTTATTATTGAAAAACTGGACTTTCAAATTTATATATAAAAGTGAAAAAAACAATTTTAAAAAAATCTTCAAACTTAAAATTTACTAAAACAAAGGAACTGGGTTTCCATCATGGCTCACATGCCATAATTTATCTTTTTCTTTTTATAGTTTAACACATTTGATGATTGTTGTTATTGTAAAAAAGATGTGAAACAAATATGCACCAATAGGAGTCTTGGGCCAAAAAAAAAAAAAAAAAAAAAAAAACATATGTAGAGTAATAAAAAAAAATTTAAATGTTTTATGAGACGACTTTACGGGAAACTCAAACTATCAAAACTATTCTATAAAGTTGAGGTATAAGTAAGGTGGGGGGGGGGGGAACATCACTCATACTTGATAGTCCATATTTCACCAACTACACATCGGGTAATTTCTTAATGCATTAAGAAGGAAAATAAGAGAACATTCTAGAAATGAAATGCGAAATAAATTCTTTTGGTACAATGCTTAGTGTTGTATATACAATAGAAGTACCTAAACATTATATTCAGAATGAAAGAAAGCAGGTATTATTCAAAGAAATCTTATGCCAAATTCAAATGAGAAGTCTTGGCAATTGCTAGGGCCTGCCATCAGCTAGGAGAATTCATTCTGGGCAAAACAATAAGCATTGAAATAGACTACAAGCCTCTCGTGCAGATCCTTCAGACTAAGGACCTGGGTGAACTGACTCCAAGGAGTCATAAAATGTCAACACCAGGCCCATTTTGTGGCCTAAAATGTCTACAGCTATCCGGTCACATAGTGAAGCTTGCACCACATGATGGAAATCTCTGAAAAATTCAAAATCCACTGATACCAACAAGATTATCAGAAGGTCCTTTTCATAAGTTATAAATGGATCTATTTAAATGTGAGGGGCAGTGGTTCATTATGGTAACTGATGTTTACCCCCACTATTTCAAAATAGCTACATTAAGGAATCAAACATCCTCAGAAATAATTCAAAAATTTAAATCCACCTTTTTGCGCCATGGAATCCCACCAGTGGTGAAAACAGATAGTGGCTCCCTGTTTCAGGAATTAGAGTATTCTGAGTTTCGAAGTTTGTTTGGTCTTGTAAAAATAGCAAAAACCATCTGGAAGAAAAAAAAGAAAAAACACCCATACCCGACACTGCTGATTTACTAAAACGCCCCTTTACCTGATCTGAAGAGGTGTCCCACTGAGTTGTCAGAGGGTTGCCGCGTCTGCGACACAGTCCCAACTCATCCTGCTTTGCTGTGGAAGAAGCAAGACAAAGACTTTTTGAAGAGGCAACCAGTGGATACTAATATATAAAGCATATCGGAGGCATGGCTCTCGATCCTTAAAGAAGCTAAAGCCTGAAGAAAAAGTGTGGATCCCAGATTTGGAAAGAGAAGGGACAATACAAAGGAAGGCTAAGGAACCTAGATCCTACTGGGTCCATCCTGACAGTAGCACAAAGGCACTTAGCCTAGTTGCTATGAGATATTCAATTTTATCTTCTCCATTGAATAGCTAAGAAAACAAGCAAGATATCCCAGCAAATAATGTCACTGCAGAGAGTGCGCCTTCACCTGGGAGTATATCACAGATGCTCATGGAAGAAATATCGTCATCAAGACCATCTACCCAGCATCAGCAAACATCACTTCCTTCTACAACTACAGCCAACGAGGAATCAAAACAACCAGAGGCAACTGCTACCCTAACCACTCAAGCAGGAAGACCTGCCATTCCACCGAAGCGACTCAACCTGTAGAAAGAGTCTTCCTGGCTTGCGAAGGAGGATGGTCAGTCTGGACCTCTTTGGAGAAAAAACCTACCCTATGGTTTATAAGGGATATTATTATTGTTGTTGCTATGTATGTTGTCACATGTGTTCTTTGCAAATAAAGCTTTTATATATCAACATAGTTGTTATTAAAAAGTATTCAAATTTTTCCAGCAGAAAAACCTTATATAAATTGGATTTTCGAAAAATACCCACAGAATAAAAGCTTTGAGTCATTGAGTTGAAAAATCAACAATTTAAGACAAACAAGTAACATTGATCTATTGATTGATTGTGCTGAGATATTGAAAATTATAATGAGAACCTAATAAATTCATTCCTTTTCCAGCCAGAAACATGGCATTTCCTACTATGTATAATTCCCTGAGTTAGAAACAAAAGAGAAAGTGAGATGTCAGAATTATGCATTTGAAAGTTCTATCAGTACCTACACTACTACAACCATATTGTAATTAGAAAGATCTTTCATCAGAATGGCTTGATATCTTTATCATAACTATATCAGATCTATTTTTTTTTTTAATATATAATCTCGTAGATGGGATATGAAAAGGAAAAGCCTGAGATTTTATCTAATTAAACAAATGATTCCTGCATAGATATTATATCTAATTTGCTGATAAATAGAATATAGAAGACTCGACGTGGCATTGGATGCATAATGGTTATTTTGAGCCAAAGAAATTTTATTTATTAATTTAGACATGTGATTTAATGGGATAGGTTATAGTATTGCCATTGATCTTGATTATTATGATTGCAACCTTAGTTATAGAAATAAAATAGATGAAGATTTCAACCTGTATATTCTTAAATAGAGATGATGATAATAATTAAGACAAACTGATACCTAAGAATCCAAAATAATAAGGATATTATTTAATATAATATAGAAAATGTATTAAAATATAAATATTTAAATTAGAAAGGTTTTTGAACTTAAATATTAAAGTTAATTTACCAAGATGAATGATATTCTTTTCATGCATTTGTTTTATAGCCTCACAAATCTGTCTCATATAATTTATAACTTCTGCTTCAGACATTACATAGCCTTCAGTGGTAATCCTTTCAAAAAGTTCTCCACCAGAAAGACTGAAATAAATAATTTGATAGTTGTCAATATAGAGAGACAAATCGAACAGACAATGGAATAAGATTATAATTTCCCACCTTAACCAAATAGCAGATACAATAATAATTTTTAAAACTTCAAAACTGATTGATCATTCAATTAATAATTTTAATTGATCATAGAAGTGAAATAAAAGTGTATGGAAGTGGAAATATTAATCTTGAAGATAAATTGCATAGAAAAAGATTGGTCCTCAAATTTCTCATAAATTATGAAAGGCCAGTAGTTATAATAATAGTACATAGGTGTATGAATATAAAATCAGTGATTAATGTTATATAATATTTGTTACTACACAATAGAACAAAAATGTAAAATTAGTGCATTAGTTCATGTTTTGTTTCTTCAATATAATTAATAATAATACATAAAATCATATATTCTATTTCAGGGCCACTGATTATTGATTCATTTATAACTAGACAGTGATGAAGTATAAAATATAAAAGGGATAAAAAAAAAATAAATAAATAAAAATAACTTACAATTCAAATATAAGAACCATTTCATCATCATCTTCAAAGGCATCATGCAAATTTATGAGTTTGGGATGATGTAATTGATTCATTATGTCAATTTCTTTTCTAATCAATTCCTTTTCCATTGGGTGAGATACTGGTATGAATTTAGCAGCAAAAACATTCCCTGTCTTTTTTTCTCTACACCTATGTACAACACCGAATGCACCTGTTCCAATTTCTTCCAAAATATCATATGAATCATAAACCGAAGCAGTTTTTATGTCAACTGGTTGAGGGACGTATTTTGAATAAATATCAAACACTATATAAAAAAAAAAAAAAGTAATATTTATAAATATATATTAGAGAAACAAATTATTTTTTGCAATACATATAAAAACTTCTCTCACCATACTGATCATAATCTTTTATTGTGTCTTCACATTTTCCTCTTATTTTCTTTCCTGTTTCATCCACTAAAACAAAGTTTTAGGAATGGATTAATAAAATATAGAATAAATTAAAAATATTGACTAATTAGAATATTATATCTTCCTTATACTCTAACTCCATTATGGTTACAGTTACGAGTACATAAGACAACCTTCAACACTAGCCATTTCTTAGGGAATTCAAATATATTTTCATACCCTTGAAACCACCCTTTCACCTGATCCTTGAAAGCCAATACATATATTCCAAATTAAAATTTTCAAATACTATGGAAGAAGTAAATTAATGGATCCAACATGTGACCATGGTTTTCTCTTTTATTGAAGAAGGTTTGCCAATAAAAGAAGGAATAATAAATTTTATTTATATTATACAGGAGAAATTTGGAAGTGCAACAACTAAACTTGGTCTTATCCAAAGAAACGACCAAACTGTTGTTAATGATAAAGGATCAATGATGCATAGATTATTTGTTAGGCAACATAACATTAGAAGAACAGGTTCACAGTGGATGACGATTCTCAAATAGATAACACTAAGGAAATGATACAGCACTTTCTCTTCACATAGGTCATTCCAGACTACTGTGTCTCACAACATTTCATGGAGCTTGGGGACTTCCAAGGGAAGCTTGTTGAATTTGAAAAAAAAAAAAATTACTATATGTCCCAGTTATGGCATACTAGACACCACATATGTTTTAATTGATTGCATTACCTATGAGGCACTAAATGTCAACCTGCTAAGAAAACAGAGCTGTAGGTATTAATGGAGTTAAAATGCTTATTCATTTAAAATAAATAAATATTTAAGGTATGAAACATTTTAAAATACACGTTCATGAGCACTCAACAGGTTTATAGAAACTAAGAAAAGAAATTTAAATGACCAAGTTATCATTAAAATGGTAAGTTAAATTAAGAACACAAAGTGAAATACCTTCATATTGTTTTTTCTTGGGCAATTTCTTATCAAGATCTTTTGTTTTAATTATATCTGATTCTTCACTTGGTAAACTGCGACCATACACATTTTCTGCATATACTCTAAAAGAATATTCATGCCCTGGGGATAGTCCTGAAACTGCTATTGCTGTGAATCTGTAAAAAAAGAAATTTACTCGATAAATAATTAAGATTATTTACCATCAATTAAATATAATTAATAAACCATAGCCTTGAAACTAATAAGAATAAAAATATTAAAACCAATTTACCTTGTATGACCCACACGAATCCAACTTGACATAGGTTTTTCCCTTTTCTCAACTAAGTAATTTGTTATATGACTACCACCATCCCAACTAGGAGCTTGCCAACTCAATGCCAATGAATCAACACCAATATTTGAAGCAGATGGAAATCTAGGAGGATCAGGAACATCTGTGGAGCCAGCTCAAATTAGAAACACATATACACTATCGGTCTTAAGTTTTTACCCTACTTGAGCTAAAATCAGTAAATTTAAAAGTTTATTATATATGAGAAATACAAATGCATTTTAACACACCCCACACAGTTTTGAAGCTTATGCCAAGACCTTCCAAATCCATCTCATTTTGAATGAAAAAAAACAAAATTGAATTTTCTATATATGATTAAACATTTTTTTATTCACTCTTATTTGTCCATTGAAAAAAACCAAATGTCTTAGAAGCTTATTTTTATTTTCTTTAAAATGAAGGAAACAGGACATTGAGACATTTTAAAATAGTATAGGTTTTTATTGATAAAAGCCCCTTTTATTTCAGCAACAAATATGTGACATGTAACTGACCATATACCTAAGAGAATGAGAGGTTTCAAATAATTATAACATAAATATTGGTACAATTCACATTTATATATTGTGTTAATTAATTTTATTGATTCATAATCATGTTACTTTATGTTTTAGCAGCAACATAAAGCAAAATCAAGTCATTGCTGGTCTGTTAATAATCAAAACTACTATGGCCCATGTGTGTGTGTTCTCTCAATATACCAGTCCCAAAGATGAAGCAGCCCTGAAAATGTTTAAACAATCCGATGTTAAGGCCAGAACCATCATAGCGAGGAGATTGGCCGATAACATCATCCCTTTGATATAAAACAAGGACTAAATGGATTCCCTTTCAACAACATATGAAAAATCCAGTATGAATACCCAGTACTCAGAAGACTTGATGAAAGAGAGAATTGAAATTTAATTAAAAATATAAATTTTAAATGACTGCATGAATTCTTACAGGATTTTGAAAACATGGTCAACTATCTGAGGATTCTGGGAGAAAAGATCACTGAGGAAGATTTGGTGTATCATCTTTTGGAATCGGTGCCTTCCAAATTTGACCCTAACCCAGTTTGGCTCTTAATATTTTGGTTACAAAGGACAAAAGTTCAGTTAATTTTTTGATTATGCCAAGAATACACTGTTAACTGAGGTAGAATGACTTGTAAAAATGGAAGAAGTACAAAATCATGCTTTCTTTTTCAAAAATAAATATTTTTCTGCAAAAGATTTGAAAAAGCCATTCCATAAAAAAGTCAATCAGATCAAGAGTACTGCAATTTTAAAAGAAAATGCTACTATTGTAAATGCATGGGCCACATTAAAACTCACTAGCCCAAAGCTAAAAGCAAACTAATCCTTAACCTTGTTTTCTATTATGATTTTCCACAATGCAGTGGCTTTCCTTGAGTACTCAATGGTCTACCTCCAAATTCTTCTGTCAAAGGTCCATTCCTCTCTTAGGCCAAGTCCCATCATGTAATCTTCTATTTCCTTCTAGTATTTTGTTATATAATCTTGTCGAAAGCACTGCTAATTTTTCTCCTTCGTATTTCAATAGTATAAAATAATTTTATTTGATAGCACTCATTGCCAATGCTATGTTATTTCCTTCTGATTTTAATTCTTCTTCCATCTCTTTCTGATCTTTTGACATTTCTATTTATCCATACTGCCATCTATTTCTTATCCTCCTTGAATGGTTCTCTGTCATCATTCATTTAATTATTAAAATAATTTTTTCATTCAGGTAAAGTGATAAGATTTAAATTAGGCTTACATGTGGTATGAGTCCTCATACCTTTAAATGTAGCCCAGCCAGGACTGATCTTCTAAAATCCATTTGACAATTAAAATCAAAACATACTCTCTCCCATTCCTTATTTCAAGCTAGCTTATATTCCTTATATACTACTTTTTTTCATTATATATTAATTTTCCCATGAGTTATTATCCTTCTTATTTAACCAGGAGTAGAACACCTATTTCTTCATTTTAATTATTTCCTAGAGATTGTTGGACATCCTTGGGCTATTTTTTCCATTTTAATCTTTTCCGGTTCCTAATACTGCTCTGCCTACCCCCTTTATAATTCTTTTTAAATATTCATAAATTTCCTCAACTGTCCTCTTAGCCAACCAATGCTTGATATAATATCCTTTCATAAATTCCTCTTATGCTTTCATCCTGTAACAACTGGATTTCCTCTGGTCCATCCTTTATTATTTCTCCTAGTTCTCTAATTCCTGTCCTCATTTGTACATCTTTCTCCAAGGAAAACCTATTTTAACTTTTAGAAAGTAATGGTCTGTAACACTCTATTCCTATATAAACTCTTGTACCATGCATCTACAATGATGAGCTCTGCTTTGTAATTACATAGTCTATGGACGAATACAAATTCCTTGCTGGTTGATGCCATGAGTATTTATGGATATTTTATATTGAAAAAATGTATTTTTTATTTTTAGATCAAGACTTTGACATAATTGCATAAGCCTTTCCCCGTTATCATTAGCTTCATTCTCTCTGAACTGTCCTATCATTTTACTATCATAAGCTTTCCCTACTCTGCTGTTTAGATCCCCCATAAATATTATTAATTTTCTTTTAGAGCTCCTCTCAATGACATCTACTTTTTCCCAGAATAGATCTTTTTCAATATCTGAAATTTATATTTATAAATTTATTTTCATTCAATTTTCAATTTTCAATTCATTTTCAGAAATATATTTTCATCTCCTTTCCCTTTATATTTATCCAGGTACTTGTAATAAGATCTATCTCATTACCTATACATTTTACATTCCAGCATCCAAATCGTAAAATCCATTTCTAGTTCCATTGTCTAATCCGTTCTTCTAGTCCATTTTTCTGAGGTTTTTTAGAAATAGATAATTGTTTTAAGACTGGGGAGCTTGCCCAGTGCAGGACCCCCTACTTGGTGGTTGCAGTACCTCTCTTCGTCTTGTGATTCATTTGAGGCTCATCAGCCTCAGCTGTTCCTAACGGCAAAGCTCTCAAAGTCATCATGACACACTAGTTCCCCCACCATGACAATGTGATAACCTTCATAACCTGTTCAACTAAAAAAGAATTACACATTTTTAGCAGGTGATGTAAGTGAATCCTTGGGTGAGTTTAATCATTTTTCTTGTAATCAATCTGTATTCTATTGTTGTTTGTGGTAGACAGTGGTGTAAGTGCTCATCTCATTAGGTCCAAGTATAGTTCATTTTTAAGTGAAAAGTGCAGTGTTAATTCCAAAAACTGTGTTGTTAAAGTTACTAGGTGAGAATCTCACAGCCATATCTAAAAGTAATCTGTTTTGTTTATCTGACAGTTTTTACAATATCAAGCTGTCTGATGTACTTGTAAACATTTATCATTCAATCTATTGTGGAGCATGGATTGAAAGAAAAAGGTTGTAGTGACATTTGACTCTAAAGTTATCATTAATTTCCGTGGATGAAGTTTAGTTGGTTTAGTGATCCAGAAACTATATGTTTTGATGAAAGTGAAAGTGAAAGAACGTGCCAATAAAGTGACAAAGAAAGGATTTAACCATTTGTCACACAGAATAATAAGACATTTATGGAAATACCCTGCCATTGGTAATTTTGAAGTAGGCTTTATAAGTAAACAGAATATACTGCCCTACCATATTATACCTGAAGAAAAAACAGTCAAACGAATTTTACAAATAATTTTAACTGATCTTTGTAATGTTGCCCCTATGATATATGTTAGACATAAATATTTCGTGACTTTTACAGATCACTTCACTAGCTTCTGTCCCACCTATTTGTTACGAATGTGATGTTATAGACAAATGTAAGTATATGTTACAATGGTTGAAGCCAAATTCAATAAAAAGATAGAGAATCTTCTTTGTGAGGAGGGTGATGAGTAAATTCTGAAAGTCTTTAACATTTTTTGTGAAACCAAGGGAATTCATATTAGTTACACAATGCCTCATAATACCTCTCAAAATGGCAAAGCTGAAAGAATGGACCAAACACTTCTGGAGCAGGCACACTGTATGATTTTTGATAGTGATTTCAGAAAGGAGACGTTGAAAGGAAAGCCCTGATGGCATCAACTAACATTACTAATCGGCTACCTACATCAGCTCTTTCTACTAATATGTTATACCTGCAGAGTTATGGCAACAATGTGGGATTTTGCTACAAACCCGACGTCCAAAATAAAGGTAATTGGATGCCCAACCAATGGTTTTTTCCAAGAGAAAACCAAAAGAAGAAGATAAATAAACGGTCAAAATTAAAATATTTAATGAGTTACTGCAACAATAGATATTGACTTTGGGATTCAGTCAGTAAGAAGGTGGAATACAGAAAATATGTTGTATTTGACAAAAACAAATCAATACTCCAAGATAAGTTGCAGATGACATCAAACATGATTTGGAAGATAGTTTGACAGTGGAAACTTCAAAAGAGACTGTTCCTGAAGTTACCAACTCTGAATCTGAGCCTGATGAATCTGAAGTTCCAAATTTTGATAATAATAGTTCAGATTATAATAATGTTTTTGGTTTAGATGATGAAGAGCCAAATAATCAAGGGGTTGAGAAGCCTAGAAGACAAAACTGAATACCAGAATATTTATTGGATTACGAAACAAAGTTCTTATCACATGTTTTGGCTCTTGGAACTTCTAATATCTCTGTACCAGCAAACTATAGTGATACTGGTAAGAAGCAATTGCTGAAGAGTTAAGTATTTTAAGAAGCAATAATACTTGGGAAGAAGTAAGCAATCATCCGGATGAGAAAGTGATTGACTATAAGTGGGTTTTTACCATCAAGTTCTCAAATTAAAAAGAAGGCCAGGTGGAGGGCCGATGGTTTAAACTGCCCCACCTGGATAAAGAAAATGTTTTTGCCCCTCTGGCTCGATTTCATACTCTCACACTGCTACTTTCATCAGCTGCCAAACAAAGTCTTTTCATCAAGCAGTTGGATATTCAATGTGCTTTACTCAAAAATGAATTGAAATTACCTGTATACATAAAGCCTCTCTATTGCTACAAAAGTGAAAGTGATTGTATTAATGTGTTAAAATTAAATAATACATTACATTACATTGAATAATACATTACATTTATATATTGTACTAACAAAGTCTAAAGGCCTGGAATGAACATCTAAATGAAATATTTGTAAAACAAGGTCTTTCTAGATCTAAGAAAAAGAAATAAGAGGGTAATTAATCAATTATGTAGAGACAGGTGAACAATTAGCCAATGGTATGACTAAGTCACTACCACTTTGTAAATTTTGATATTTCTTGGTTAGATTAAACATTACTAGATTTAGAGTTTTGTTTCAGTTTGATTATTGGGGAGTTAAGAGGGGGTAATGGTGTATTTAACATTTTTATATTGTATTAATTATTTGTATTGTTTCATTATCATGTTGCCTCATATTTTTAACTAATCAAACTAATCAAGTCCTTCCACGAGTATGTATACTATGTAATCAAGTATTCAAGTATGGCCGCTGTGTGTCCTTTCAATATCAGTCTTTCTACGTTCGCTCTGATTTCTTACTGATTTCCCTGTCTTTTACTCTTTTTAAGAATAACTTACTTGACCTTTATTTTATTTTTTAACTAATTTTAAGTTCAATTTCACATTTATTTTTTTTACCTTTTTTTTTTTTTTTTTTATTATGTAACCGGTAGGAGGAGGCACATCTTATTATACTGAAAGAGATATGGTAAGGGACAGGGGCACCATATTGTGAAAGGATGCTACTTTTTGATCGTATTTCATTTTCCAGAATTGATTTATTCATTTTCAAATATTATATTGTCTTGATGGATGTATTAAAGAACATATTTCCATAATTAGAAATAGAAGATCGTCATATTTTATTAAAACTATTTCTGATCACTACTATCCATCAATGGGATTGAAGAATTCCATTTCAGTTTAATACTTCATAGTGTGTAAGTTATACAAAAAAAATCCTCATGATAAAATATAGTATTATAATATTTAAAGCTGCATTGCATCATAGGAAAAAAAAAAAAAAAAAAAAAAAAGTGATCCCAAATAGTCAATATTTAGAAAAAAATAAAAACAAGCAAACAATAGAATTTAAAAATGAACAATCATGTCTCACCACTTATCTGAATGTTGATAGTTGCTGAATCAACACCTTGATCATTTTCAGCCACAATTCTGTAAGAACCATTGTCAATATTACTGCCGTCTCTGATAGTGAGTATTGCGTGTCTCTCCTTCATGAATATAAATGACCAATCTTTATTATGAATGAATTGTAATCTAAATAAACATTAATTTTTATTTTTCTTATACTTTACCTTAATATCAACCGAATAGTGACCACCAGATTCAATTAGTTCTGATCCTCTATACCAACTAATTTTAGGCTTAGGAAAACCAGTAAATGGAATTTTGATAACCACGTTTTCACCCTTATTGAAAAATGCCAAATTCTGGAATCTTGGAGGAACATTAAGTTTTGGAGGACCTGAAAATATGTAATATTTAGTATCATTATGCTGAGAGGTAGGAAATATTTCTTCACCTCAGTCTATTTGTGGGGAGAGAATAAATTACAGAAGAACTAAGACAGTGTGTTTAGATTTTATATGAAAATAAATTGATTTATATAGAATTATATGACAATTAAATAATATACTAACAATGTAACTAACACCCCTATACAAATTTTTCATTCCAGATTATTGTGTATATACAACTGACCATCCTGACAAGACCGCTCATAGCAGGACTGCAATAATCATCAAAAAATCACTTAAACACAACCCTATATGCCTACCTATTACACCAAACATACAATCAACGGGTATCACACTTTACACAAAACAACACTCCATCACATTCACTTCAGTCTATTTCCCTCTGAGGTACAAACTGACACCTGCGATGTTTTCAGATTTTTTTAAATTATTGGGTAGATGTTTAATTACTGGAGATGATTTTTTAGGGTTCCTGACTCTGTACCCCAAGAGGTAGGAATCTAAATTGTGCCATCCATGAACTTTCATTAGAAACAATTTCAACAAGCACACCTACTTACTGGCCAACTTCTAAACATAAAACTCCAGACTTACTTGACTTTTTTATCTGTAAAGGACTTGGAACAATATCTCGAACTGTCAATTCCAGTTCTGACCTTTGCTATGATGATTCCTTGGCTCTCTTCGATGAACCTGCAGAGGTTGAAGCGATGGCCTGCTCATTTATGGGAACATGAACTGGGAACTCTACCGATCATTTCTTAACTCTTATCTTTCTGTTCCCCTTTCAATTAAAACTGAAGAGGAACTATAAGCAGCCATAAACATATTCACAAAATCTATACAGAATGTTGCTTGGTCGTTGTCACAACCAAGGACAAAGAAAAGAATGAATTTACCATGCTACCCACAGTACATAAGAGATTTGATCAGAGCAAAGAGAAGAGCCTGCAAAATTAGGCAGACCAACAGACTTCCATCAGATAGATGTACATTCAACCAACTGATTGAACTGAAAAGACAGATAAAAAAATATAACCAGACTAATTATGAAACCTTCATAGGAAATCTAACAACTAACGAGGTACGTTTATGGTGGCATTCTAAGAATGTCTTAAAGCTGACCACCTTTCTTCTGTTTTCACACCACATTTTTACATTGCTAACACAGAACACAATGATTTATACTTAAAACCTTAGACATTCCTCTCCAGCTGTCTCTTCCACCTCCCTGTTTCACTCTATCACAAATCACAGAACAAATAAAGGACTTAAACAAAAATAAATCCCTTGGTCGTGACCTGATAAATGCTACAGTGCTCCAACAAATGCCAAGAAAAGCACTAGTTTTTCTCATGGCTATTTATAATTATATACTTAGCAAATTTTCAACACAATTGAAATATTCATGCATTTTAACGATTAGTAAACCCGACAAAGACAACTCAAACCATTCATCATACCGACCGATTAGATTACTTTCCATTTGTTCTAAAATATTTCAAAAGTTATTATACCAACAACTACTAGACACACTGACAAGTAAATAAATAATGCCCAACCATCAATTCAGTTTTTGAAAATCCCATTCAACCACGTAATAACTACACAGAGTCACAGGCTACATATTGACAGCACTAGAGCAGAAGATATATGCAACTGGAGCTTTCCTGGATGTCACTCAGACATTTGATAGGTTCTGGTACCAGGGTCTCCTCTTTAAACTCAAGATGGTACTTCCTAATTCTGCAATGAGATATGTAACTTGATTTTACATATATTTACTAAAACCCGCTTTCAAATTTTTGGTAGTTCAAAAAAGACACACAGATAAGGACTGCAGACTTTTCTACCAAAAACACTTTGACTTATCACACAAGCTCCTTGGTAGGTTGCCAAAAAAACTTTACAAACTGACTTACATATACCAACAATTAGCGAATATGTATGGACTCACTACAAACGATTCTATAAAATTTTACAAGGGCACAGAAATAAACTAATAGAAGCTATAACCAACACCTATATGCCTGAAAATACAAAAAGTAGACTGAGAAGAAGGTAGATGAGAGATCTGCTTTCTTAACTTTCCTTAAGTAAATTAATGTAAAGGAAGAGTTACTGGGTATCTTTCTTCCTCTTGCCTGAAATTTCTCCTTTTACACCTTTTGTTTATCAAGCCAAACATTCCACTGATTGTCGATGTATATTTTGACAGGTGTGTTTTGTTTATTGTGGCTTAATGCCCTTATGTAGGGCAGGATGGATAGGTTATCCTACAGGTTACCAACCTATTCTAGCCAGGGTGGGAAGGTCAAGATTCATTCTTGGGTCCACCAGAAAATAAATTTTAACCTGCCCAGGTGGAACTCGAACCCAAGACATTCAGTGCCGAGTGCACTAAGACATTCGCCCTAGCTTACACGGCCATTGAGCCCACTCGACAGGTATGGATGAATAAATAAATTTAAAAAACAAAAACAATGTAGCTGAAATCATTAAGAAACAAAAGAAAAATTAAAATAATGATCAACAAAATTTTAACTTGCTTAATTAAGAGATCAACATAAAAATGTTTTTCCAGCAAAGAAAAAAATAAATAAATAAGTAAATTAAATTGCACATACATCAATAGAAATAAGAGATAGATGAAGAAAGAATTTTTGATGTTTGTTTTTTAGGTTTAGCACTTTTATATATTTCAATTATGGTAGAAAGCGTTGATCCATCGATCTTAAAGGTTACCAATCTATGAGTCAGATAGTTAATAGGTTGCTTTGTAAAAATATTTCTTGAGCCAATATCTACAAATATGGTTTTTAAGATAAACCCTAAATTATACATAACGTATATAATAAAACTTACAATTGATAATAAGCTCAGCTCTGGTTGACTTAACGCCACCTTTATTAATGGCACGGCATACATACTCATCTGCATCAACACCATAAACATTATTTATTACAAGAGTATGAGTATCATGTTCTGAAAAAATAAAATGTCGTGCTCCTGGTGTGATATTGTGAGCTCCCTTGTACCTGGAAAACATCATATTTACTTCAAAAGAAACCATTACACAAACAATTATTGTCAGTTACAAATCAAACAGTGGTTGACTGGATTCCAAGATATTAAATTGCTTCCAAGCATAAATAAATTAATTCCAATATAACATACCAAGAAATTGTTGGCTTTGGAGTGCCAGTTATTATGCACTGGAACTGAGCATTTCCATTTTGAGCTGCATAAGCATTTCTCAGTGGCTTAACTATTTCAGGTGGAGTTGCCGCTGAAAGAATGGCGTTTAATTGATAAATAACAGTTATGGAAATAATTAAGTGTTACATTGTTAACAATATTATAGATTATATACCTTTAGGGTCCTTTATTTTAATACTGTTTGAAGCTGTGGATGGCAAGCTTAGGCCTGCTTCATTCTGTGCAAATACTCTAAATTCATACTGACGACCTTCGATGAGATTAGAGATGTTTATTGTGGTGGGTAGACAAATGGCCACATTCACCCTTTGCCAAGCATCACTATTGATTTCTCGTTTATCAACCCAATAGCCTTGAACTCTTGATCCTCCATCAGAAGAAGGTTTGTCCCAACTTAGGTTAACAAAGTCTCCTCCAACTTCAGTAACTACTGGAGTACCAGGACTAGATGGAACATCTGTAATAGTAATTCAGAAATATTTTTGTGTTAAAAGAAAAAACCTTTAAAATTAAAGTTAATGAAGTACAAAGAATTATTTTCACTTGCCGAATGGAGCTTTTGCTTTAACAACATTAACACCTTCTAGAGGTGGACCCATTCCATTTTCATTTACAGCCATTACACGGAATAAATATTCATTTCCTTCCGTGAGCCCTTGTACTGTGAATGTAGTATCTCTACAAGTAGTTGATATACAAATCCAATGAGTACTACAAACTTCTCTTCTTTCAATTACATAATGTGTAATATGAAGACCACCATCATAACTAGGAGGCTTCCATGCTAAAGTACATGTGTGTTTAGTGATTTCTGAAACTTCTAAAGGACCAATCGGAGCATCAGGAATACCTACCATAAAAAAAAAAAAGAAAAATACCTATTTACTTAAAGTTTTAGTATATAATTAATATTTCATACTTTAATATTGATAAACTTGATTTGTGAGATAAATCTATTTTTATTGAGGTGAAGATAAATTAAAACAAAACAATACTATTTAATTAATTTAAATATTGATAATTCAAATGATTTAATTGTTGAATAACAGCTAACATGCTTGGCTGATGAATCAGTCAAAAGAAAAAGTTTGAGTGATGAAATTAGCTGAAAATGAATTAATAGGAGACCTTGGTAAGATGTTTGTGGATCTAATTTAGCATTATTTAAAAAAAAAAAAAATACACCTAATTAATAATATAAAAATATAACTATTAATACACAATTGTTACTCTGTACAAGCAAGTACATTATGAAAATCTTTTATCCCCCCCCCCCCCCCAGGTTTGTAATGATCAATATAGGCAATTAAAACTTATAAATTAAAATAATATATATTTATTTTTTAAATACAAGATATAAGTAATATTTCAAAGTTCCTCTGTTTGATTATTGTTCAATATTAAAAAATGAAGATATTTTTCTCTTGGATTTTAGTTAACAGGGTACACCATGGGTATTGAATTGAAAGGTTTCTTCCAGGCTACAGCTATCATGCTTACTTGTGTTTTTAAATCTAATTCCCTTCAGATAACATTAATAAACCATGGTTGGATCTAAGTCGAGAAAGTTGGTATGATGTACCCAGAGAGCACAAGGGTTCCCTGGGCACATTTCTTCATTATTTATCATTATTTGTTGCATGATTAAGAAACTTGACTTCACTAACACATAATGAGCCCAAGAACCTTTATGAAAATATAGCACTAAGGGTGATGGATAGGATGTGATGTAATATGTATGAGGATTTGTAAAATGTAATATTTATAAATATTCTATTAGAAATACCTGTAATATAAATCTGACAATTTCCAGTCGCACTACCACTTTCATTACGAATTGTAAGACTATAAGACCCAGCATCATCACTGTTAACTTCTCGTATAAAAATGACAACATAATCATCAAACACAATGTACTTGATATGGTCACTAGCAGTAACTTGCTTCTTATTCTTTTCTAAATATGCTTCCATTGGTTGATCACCTGAGTACATTATTTTGATTTTACTGTTCTCACCTTTAGGCAAATATAAAGAACCTGGCATTCTATCAATACGAGGAGGATCTATAAAAAAAAAAAAAAAAATACATGTTTATTAACTTCTTACACAAATATGCATATATATGGGTGACAATTATTTTCCAACTTTTGTAACTATATACATAATTTAATTCCCCATTTCAGCTCAATGGGACATATCTGTTGGAACCCTCAAGAGCCTGAAAGTTTATACATTAGGTAAAATTTTGAGTCTACTGTTGGTAAATGTACCCCTTGTGTAGCACTGTCCAAATGTCAGTCCCAATAGCCTATTACGTGAAAAGTAATCCATAGACAAAAAAGTCAATTAAAGAATTGTAGAGATAGACACTACCCCTTTTGCAAGTAGAGGCATGCCATTTTTCTTCTTTGTTAGTTCATAAGTGTTTTGTATTGTGGAATAATCAAGATGTTTTTTCAATGATTCTAAATCACAATAATTATGAATACAGTGACAACTTCGCTGCCTACCTTAGCAGCAGGTTATCAAAAAGAAAATCAATGGTATTGACAAATCGTTTATGGTATTGGAAAAAATAAAACAGTTGAGGCAACAATTTAAAAGGAAGAAAAAAACCTATGAGGAAACGGAAACCCAGCCTAACATGTTCCTTTCCACAGACGACAGACCATGTTTAAGAAAAAATATCCTTGAAGTGCAATAAAAAAAAAACCAAGCTCAGGAACCATATGAGACAAAGCCAAGTAATAAACGAGGCAGATTAGACTTCTTCAGTCCTCAACTCCATGAGGCTCTCTACATATGCAAAGTTAGTATTTACTGTAATGCAGTTCATCAAATAATGGCTGCTGCATATGCATTTAAGTGTTACATTGGATACCTAATAATCAATTGTACTTTGTTATAAGTCGTAAGGAGGCAATGAGGGAACAGAGATATGCAGAGAGCAGAAGAAATTTTAAATTTACTGAATTTAATTCACTAGTTTTACACTTAAACAAAAAATTGTTGCAGACTGCATCTGGATTCGAAAAGGTTAACAGACTAGCTGTTATTGTGACCACTTAGGGGAAAGATTAGCTTCTGGGCATCCCCTCTATCCATTCTTCAATAGGAGAGCACCCAACCTCAGGCATATATCTAAATATGGAAGATTGTGGTATAGATGGCAAAATACAAGCATTATGTTTTTATAAAACAGGAAATAATACAGGACTCATGAACGTTGCCTCTTTGAAGAAGAGCTATTAGTTTGAAGTTTTATTTCACTTCCCCGATCTGTTAAAAAAACTGGTGGAAATTAAGTTCTTAATTTCTTAAGATTTCTATAATTGGGCGTTCTCACAAATGAATAACCAAGAGTATCTAATCATCAAGAGATGAATTTTACGAGAGGACTGGCCACAGAACTCTATATTCTGTAAATATTAAGATGAATTTTGCCTCGAGTAAGATTTAATACTTAAAGGAAGCACACTTGTCTTGCTGACAAGTGCAGAGATGCTGGGAAAACTCCATTAAAGGCATGAAGGGAGTATATTATCTTATCAAAGTTATAGAAGTGTCTTAGAAGAGCCAGAGAATCAGTTTGGTGGCCACAATTTTCTGAATAAATAAAAGAACGAGTAGCAAACTGTCCTGAATGTTTAGAGCATCATTCTATTAGATCTGAACCCCTGGTTTTACTGGCACTTTTCTCACATCCTTGTGGAAAATAGCTACTGAGTTGCTTAAACATGATGGCAAGTGCTATTTAGTTGTTTCAAGATTTTTAGATGTAGTTCAATTAAATTTATTGACAACGGAAAGATAGATTGATAGACTGAAAAATATTTGAGCTAAAAATGGAGCATCATTACTTTTATAAACAGAGGAACTTAATTTACATCACAGCAGTTCCAGAAGTTTGCAGACATTTATGGATTCTGACAGATAACCTCAAGCCTGACCTCGAGCACAGTCAAATGGTTGAGGAGAAAAAGTGGTAGATATATTGAAAAGATTACTTTTCAAAAACATGGATTCAAACATGGGTCTACTAGTGTATGGAACTTCTCCACTGGAACAAGGATTGTCTCCTGCAAAACTCTTTATCACTGAAAAATAAAATTGACTCTTCTATTCACCAATAAATTTAAAGAGGTGTCTCCTGAAAAAAAGCGGAGTTAATGAACAAGGTGTTAGTGTGTATCCAATTCTACAAGTGATTGTGAATCCAGTAAGGCAACACTGTCTTGATAAGAGGAAGGTAATGTTTATGTTCTGTGTTTTTTTGTTTTTTTTCTGCTCAATAAGGTTGTTGCTCTTTCTAGTGTATGTGCTTCAATTGCTTTGACAATAAATATTTAATTTGTACTTGTATTTATTTGACCATAATCTTATACACTATAAAATCTTATAATATGAAGCCGAGGTATAGGAAAAAGAATCTATGGCTCCAAAGGTTTCAATCTTATAAAACCTTTGAAACTGCAAAGTAAAATATGGATTACCAAATAGAAGAAATACGGGCGGTGGCGAGTCTAGTCAGGCCAGACCAGGTCTGGATTGTTGGCGTAAATGAATCAACTTTGTTTTAATTCCTCAATAAAGAGCAATTAAAAATTCTGGTTTTTTATTTTTTTTAAACCATCATCAACCTGAGGTTATGTTAGCTGCCTGAAAATAAGTGTAATGAAGACATACAACAT
Source organism: Euschistus heros (assembly GCA_003667255.2). NCBI lineage: Eukaryota > Metazoa > Arthropoda > Insecta > Hemiptera > Pentatomidae > Euschistus > Euschistus heros. The sequence continues at coordinate 2,174,327 of RCWM02000013.1, forward strand.
ATTTAATATTTGATTATACAAGGCTTAATCCCAGGGGAAGCCAAGTCAGAATATGGCCTCTCCTTAAAACTATCATTTAAAATTCCAAGGCTATTGAAGGAAACCACACAGACATGTCCAATTGTATCGAAATTTTGAACAGAATGTTTTTCATTACCATTCAACAATAATTAAGGGGTGGGAGCTTTGAAATTCCAACTTTCACAAAATGACCTATAAATAAAAGCCATCCTTAGTTACAAACAAGTGACTTAAATTAGTTATAAACAACCTTCTCTATTGGAAAAACAAAGCTAATTTTTGAGGAAATATAATCTTCACATACCATCATTATAACTTATGTGATAGTTATATCACAGCAATAGAGGTATTTTTAATTACAATATTAATTTATTCTATTTACACTTAATATATTCTATTAATTAATCCAATATTTTTCATATAAAGTCACCTAAGATCACCATAGTACTAAAGTCCATTTTGCTGAACTCATCTTAATCATTGTTAAATTAAAATCATTGTTAATTATATGATACAAGTATTAATACATTTTTTATTGGTATCCATTTCCAGTTTTGACTGGCTTCTGCCCCTGTGCAAAATCCTGTTATCAGGAACTTATAACCTTGCAATGATGTTTCCCTCCTTTTTTCAGACCCTTTGAAGGAGAATTAGCTGTTACTCTTGCTCCTACACCACACCCACTACCTACCATCACCTTTTTACTACAATAAATTGCTATTTCATTTCAATTATATACTATTAATAAGTTACCATTTTAAAAATTGTATAAAAATATGCTTTTTCCCTAAATTAACACATTAATAAACAAAAATATTCAAAATTTACACAATTTCCTAACCTTAGCCAAGAATGGTTTAATAATGCTGGAACGATCATAACAATTTTCTGAAATTTTTCTCAGAAATATAAAAGGATGTGGCTGTGGTGGGGGTGACTAGAAATAGGAATTTCCAACGGATTTAGTAAGGCTGTAAATAGTAAATTTACACTGTAAATAGCACTTTGTGCCTGCCAGAACTGGAAGCTGATACCAAGTAATTGTTTTTTTAAGTCATCCAAGATAAATCTGCCACATATGATAGAGTATAACTAACCCAAAGCAGCAGATCTGTTTTAAATATTTATAATTTTTTTTTTTTTTTTACTTAGTAATACAAGTTGTTGAGAGAATCATATTCTTATGATACATCCAAAAAAAAAAAATTGTTTTTTGTTATAAAAAACCGACAAGTGGCTCATATTTTCATCACAAAAAGTTAAAATTTAATTTACGTTTAAAATAAATGACTACCCAACTTTTACATTTATATGAATCAATGTTATATAACAGGAAATTCATTTTATTACATATGTAATCTTGAAGACAGCTTTAAATACAGATAAAATTATTCAAAATTATTTCAAGGTTTGTAAGAGGCAGTCATAAATAAAACTAAAACTATGTTATACCATTTGAAAATGACATATTAAAACAAACAAATTATACTTTAAACATAAATGACTTTTAATTTCAGTTGCTTTTTTCATGGACTAGATCTGCTTATTTTGGGAATTGCAACATAATTAAGTTACGAAATAAAACAAATTATTAAGCATTATGAAAGAATTAGTATTAGATCATTAATAAGTTGCAATGTATTTTCAAATTAAGAAAAATGAATACTTACTACCAACTCTAATATGTGATGTTGTATTAGCATGACCTACAATATTATATGCTTCACAGGTGAAATTTCCTTCATCTGTTTCTGTGACATCTGTGAAATGAAGTTTAAAAACCCCATTTGTTGATTCTGCTTTATATTTTGCGCCAAGCAAAATTTCCAAGCCATTCTTTAACCATCTAGCTTGAGGTATTGGATTTCCTTGAGCTTGGCATTGTAATGTAAATGGCTTTCCAAATGGAATTATGTGGTTGTATAGTGGTTGTATGAATTCAGGTTTCTCTCCTCCTTCAGTTTCACATATTCTTACTGGTGTGGTACAAGAACTTGGTTCACTTTTACCAACACTGTTGTAAGCAATCACTCTAAATTCATAATCTGCTCTTTCAGTGAGATTAAGAGGAGTGAAAGAAGTATCAACTACATTGTAATCATTACATTTTACCCAAACAGCTGTTCCTATTTCTCTTTTTTCAATGATATATCCCAAGATCCTTGAACCACCATCTGAAGAAGATGGTTCCCATTTCAGATCTACATAGTTCTTTCCAACTTTTATAACGGAGGGAGTGCCAGGCATAGAGGGAACTTTAAGCTTCCCTTTAAGATGGAAAGGCGATGAATTATGTGAAGGTTTACTAAGGCCAGCAGCATTTTGCGCTCTCACACGGAATTCATATGTGTGTCCCAGGGTCAAACTATGAACAGTATATGTAATGTCCTTGACTAGATAGTCATTAATTGATCTCCATTGTGCATCGTCACTGGTGTCCCTAAAAATAAAAGTTCATTACATCATTACAAAGAAACAAAAAATGATTCTAGTGAAAATGCAGGTTTTTAAATGTATAAGTATTTCATAGGATGTATAATCAGTCACTACAAAGACTAGTATAAAAGTTAATAAACCTACTTAATTTCTATTTTATATCCTTGAATCTTTGCTCCACCATCAAATAATGGGCGACTCCATGTCAGAGTAACATTATTATTTTCCCAGTCCAGTATTTGAGGAGTACCAGGTGGTTCAGGTACAGTAAATGGATATTTAGCAGTAATTGGATTATCCATTTCAATAGGATCAGATATACCATACTGATTTTCAGCTCGAATTCTAAATAAGTACTTCTTGTTTGGTTCCAATCCAAAAATGTCATAATGGCAATTCCTTACAAAACTGCTAAATTTCACCCAAACCTAAAATAAATTATTTTATTTATAGTGAACTTGGCCTCTCTTGAGAGGATTTATAGTGAATAAATATTACACACACATAAATATTAAATACAATGATAATTAATCGTAAGATTTTATCATTAAAATTAGAAATCTTAATGGCTCTTCAGTCCACCATTATATCTTAAATAAGATATTTTTCATCTAAGAGACATTAAGCAACTATTTTACTTGGTATTAACAACTTCTTATAGGTCAATATATAGTAAAATCCTTGCTTTAATATAAATAATTTATTATTATAATTGTGATAGATACTTACTCCAGAGGAACTTTCTAATTTTTCAACAATATAATTAGTTATTGGTGAACCTCCATCATCTGCAGGTGGCCTCCATGCTAAGCTGCAAGTTTCTGGAGTAATGTCTGATACTTCTATTGGCCCTTGAGGAGGTAATGGTTTATCTAAACATTATATAAATAAATCATTAAATATCATGATTATGATTAATAAAATAAGGTTAGGAAAACTTTAACCAATTTTATTCAAAAAATCTTTTACATATCTTAAAACTATTAGAACCACAATTGATAAATAATGTAACTCTCCGAAAGAATAAAAACTATAAAGCATGTCTAGGTTGTCAAAGATGATTTTAAAGCAAAAATTATTGTTTGTTGTTACTAACTAAATTCACTAAGACTTAAAGTAAAGATCTGCTGTTTTAGAAATTTGAAAATGTAATGAGGAATTTATGATACATTGATTTTTCTTGGATAGAAAGAAATTCTAATAAAAGTAAAAATACATAAAGTCTATAAGTATTTTTGATAACAGTTGTCAAAAGCTTTTAAAATAGTGCCAAAGCCATCATAATCACAAGAGCAATATTTCTACAAGTGATTAATGATTTGGATGTGATTAAAGATTGAGAATGTTTCCTACCATTTCATTGAAGTTTGGGAGTAGTGCAGATGATCTCACATTTGTTACATAATTTCAATACAAAATTTAATCAGCGATTAACCATTTAGCTTACTGTTCATTCCTCATTCTGGTTATATTACCAAACACTTCAGCTGGCCTTGCTCAACTGTTTTTCCAACTGGCATGACACTAAGATTGTACCAATGAGAATCCAGTTAGGGAACTTGCTTAGTTATTTACTGATAGTTCAGATACCAGTCAGGCAAAATGTTTAGTTATTCATTGGAATGGATGATCAATTCACATTGAGTCAAAGAACACATCTTGGGTCCAAGGCAGCAGCATTAAGAAGCATTTATTTGAGAATGGTTAAATGAATTAATATTTAAGTGGATTGCATCTGTGAACTTATGGCAGAGTGGGTAATGGCTTGTTATTTAAAGGAGAAAACGTTAAAGGTTGTACATTGCAAAATTTGTTTTAAGTTCATGAACTAATATATTTACAGAACATAGTCAATTTAGTTTTAAAAAATCTTTTAATTATCGAATGAGTGTGATACCTATAAAAATAATTTTATGTTGGTGTTAAATCTAAATTGTAATAGTTTTATTTTTTTATTTATCCATTTATTGAAATTTACAACTGTACCTAAAAACATTCAAGTAAATGTGATAATAATATGACAATTGCTTGCAAAGCAACTAACCATTGGTAGCACTTTGATTATTGTAATAGTAATTTAATTTTTCAATATATTGAATTTGTGCTAATATATATATATATATATATATATATATATATATATATATATATATATATATATATATATATATATATATATATATATATATATATATATATATATATATATGAAAAATCAATTTAAGAATTCACCAATGAACAGTAAAGATGGCCAAAAAGGATATTTAACTACCTCCCGGAAGAAAGAAGAAAAAGAGGCTGCCCAAGGAAAACATGGATTCAAGTAGTTGAGGAGGTAATGGTGGCGAGAGGATTACGGGAAGGAGATTGGGAAGACCGCGAATACTGGCGGTCCAATGTATTGGGTCTCGGTATATGACCTAAGGTCGTCAAATCCGAAAAAAAAAAAAATATATATATTTGAATAACAAATAAACTGGTGCACCCGCAAATATTGATTCACTGATGTTTAACTCATTTTTTTTTAAACAATTATTTAAATTTCTTTAAAAAAAACATTAAACAGCACAATTATGAAAAATAAATGAATGAAATAATGGTTTTATTGAGAAAATTAACAACTTACTAAAATTTAGAAAACTAAACTTTCATGTTTTTTTTACTGACCATGTCATAAGTAGTTTTTATTTCCTCCATTAGCAACCAATAAAGCATCTATCCACATGGTTATGCCCTAAGATTAAATTTCTGATGACATTGCCATTAATCTCTTAAAGCGGTTATGAAGTAATTGATGATCTTGCTAACAGCAACTCTCATGTTACTATGAACTAACATGTTTCCCTAGTTCATCCTGGGCGTGTTCAATTGGATTCATGTCAGGGCTTCAAGCAGGCTAGTCCATAACCTTGATTTTAACTTTCTGAAGGTATTCCCTAACACACCCGGCCACACAAGGTCTTGCATTATTGGGCATAAAAATGAAGTTTTCCTCGATAAATGGTGCAAATGGGGCAACGTAGTCCTGGAGTATGTCTATTATGTATGAATCAGGGTTCATATTGTATCTTTCTAATATTTGCAGCTTGGTTTTTCCACTGAATGAAATGCCAGCCCATACCATAAATGAGCCACCCTAAAATTTTTGGTCTAAAGCGACTGTGGCTTGAGCATATCTCTCACAATGCCTTCTCCAGACCCTAAGGCATCCATCTTGTGAGCTAAGACAAAATCTGTAAACAGGAATCTCCTCCAGTTGTTCTCAGCTCAATGCTTAATAAATGGAAAATTGTATATGATGTTTTAGATGATGTAGATTTAGTTCGGGCTCCTGGGCTAATCTACTGGCCCTAAGTCATAATGTACTAGCCTTCCCCTCACAATTTGTGGATTTAACTCTTTCCTATGAACCTCCTGAGCCACTGAGCCAGCTGAAATGCAGTTAAGTGAAGATTTCACTGTTGCTCTCTGTAGTACCGAGCCATGATCTCTGGAGTATGAGTTAGTCTCCCTGTACGTTTTTATTGCTTAGCGGACTATAGTTTCTGGTTTACCAATAGAATGAGCAGCATAGCGGATACCGCAGCCATCTTCAACAACTGCTATCGCCTTGGCAACTTCTTCCACTGTAATTTCGATTTTGTTAAATCCAAATGTTTAGTAATGGAATAAGCAGTAGTAAGAATTACATAAAGAACCAAACAATGTTGAATTACTACTGATCAAACTAATTCATTTTAGGGGATAATGAAAAATCTTGATAACGCTAAAGGATTAAAACAGGTTTTTATACACTGAATAGATAAAAAGCTTTATCCCATCATTATCACGCAGAATGTGTTACCATTGTTATAGTTAAATACCTACAAATCCATATTTTCTGGGTGCACCACTTTCTTTGTAATTCAGTGTATATAAAATAGAATTATTAGATTATATTTCAAATATCTATGCTTACCAACAACAATAACTCGACAACTTGCTGAGTCTGAGCCTTCAGAATTAATAAGTTGTATAGTATAAGAGCCTGAATCCGTTGATCGTTTAGCAGATTTATTTCGAAAAACTGTTTCAGAGGAAGTTGTTTCAAACTTAATTCTATTATCAGATAACACTTCTTCATTATTTATAAACCACAATGGTTTTGGTGTGGGATTACCAATGAAAGGTACAGTGATGGTAAATTCTTCTCCAGCAATAACTGTCATATCTCTGATACTAAGGTCACTAGTAATTTTTGGTGCACCTGTAATCATATAAATAATGGATGATAATTAATTTTCTTTATAAATTCACAAGTAGATGAAAAAATTAATTTTCTTTATAAATTCACAAGTAGATGAAAATTGCTACATCAATTCATATTATTTTACTTACAGGGAGGTATCCTGCACCAAATGCCGTCGGAAGAAGAACTCCATGGACTTTGTCCTGCAGCATTGACTGCAGCGACTCTGAACTCGTATTCATGGTCAGTTATTAGATTTATAACTCTACAACAAATAGTTTATAAAAGTTGTACGATTCATAGAAAACAAAATTTACAAGAAATAGAAAGTGAATCTTATGTTATTTGTGTTTGTCTATAAGAGCAATTATTTTTTTTTTTTTAATATTTAAAATAAAAATAAGAAATACTGGATGACAAGAAACAAAGTGTGAAACATGTTTCAGATTGTACTTGCATGAAAACATCAAATACAGGTAGGGTCAGGCTGTTACATTATATACTATGCTAGTTACACAATTGTAATAAACTAATTAATTATAATAATCACCAACAATATTCTAAAATATTTATGGCTTACTATGGCAATTAACTAAACTAGAGTTGGGCATTAAGTTTCAATATAATAAATAGAAATATTGACCATACCTTGCACATTAAATGCTAAAGATAAGGAGAGATGAAAATAATAAATCAAAAAAGAAAATATAATTCACTATTAATAAGTTACAAAAATTTTTAAGAGCAATACTACTTGATAAGATTTTTCTTATAATGATTAATGTCAACAAAATAAAAAAATAAAATCTCACCTATGAGTAGTGTTGGGAACTAAGGCATGAGTTGCTTTTGTCCATTTATCTTCTGTAATTAGTCTCTTTTCAATAACATAACCAGTAATTGGTGAACCACCATCATGTCTTGGTTTCATCCATGTTAAAGTAATTGATTCTTCATCTGCCTCTACACATCTTGGAACTCCAGGAGCAGCAGGAGGATCTAGAAAAATAATTTTAATAATAAATAATATGTCTTAAAATAAAAATTAAATATTATAATGGTTGCCTCCAATTTCAGATAATCATATAATTTAAGCATGATAAATTCAACAACATATGACTTCCTGGTTTTAGCATATTTTTGGTTCATGATACTTTTTAAGGTCTAAGAGGTTCTTATGGGTTACCAAACCATAACTATAGACCAATTTCTCTCTTTAACACTGTGAGGAAGCAGGAAGGAGAGGATTGTATAGAGTAGAATCATGCAAAATGTTATTGGACCAGGACAAACTAAAATATTTTTGGCTAATGAGGCTGGCTCTGTCCTTTTATAAGCAGCACCAATCTAGATGAAAACCTTCCTCGTGTAGTCATATTACATTAAGGCTAACTTTGTGTAAGAAAGAAGTCCTCTGTGTGTTCCTATAGCATTCTGCATTGTTTCTTATGATACAGTGTGTGTTGTTGCTGAAATGCTACTACTAAATGAGTTGGTTGTAAACTGGTTGATGATAGCTACAGAAAAGAGAAATGACATTAACCAAAGATCTCAGAGATGCTGCGGTTTACGATTGCAAAATGGATGGCCCATGAACATGGAGAAATTGATCAATATCTCATCCAATTATCTATTGGACGTGATTGTTTCAGAGTCTATCTAGCTCATTTCATTTAGATGACAAATTATTGTGCTCTACTTATGTTAATAATTGTGATACATCAAAGCACCCATTCTTTAGTAGCTCTAGATTTACAAGAGAGAAAGGTAGATTCAAAAAGGACTCTGGAGCTGTAGTTGGTCCCAGAAAATTTGGTTAATCTGATGATGATTGGGGAGGAGAGCTGGGAATCCATAATGGGTAATTGCAGTTTGAGTTGGCAGGAAGTTTTGAAAACATGAACATGAAAGAAGATTAGTAATTGCTTAACAATAAGACTAAAAAAGAAGTAAGTTATGCTCAGCAGTGGCTCAGCAGGCTGGTGGAAAAATACTTTCAGCGAACCAAACAAACTCCTTTAGGGGAAGGAACCCCTTATTATAAATCTACTTAAGTGAGTCACACGACAAATCTTATGATTCAGGGAAGCCATACCCCAGTACTGGCATCTGTGAGCGAGAAAGCGGGTTATCTATGACTGCAGTGCCTCAGCAGTTTTCTACTTGGCTACTGAGGTATCTAATATTTCAAGTTTCAATTACTGCCCATAGAAGTGGTTGACACTCTCAAACACTTTTTCTTATATACAGGAATACATCCTAAATAAGCTGAATGTTCATGGAAAAATAAAACAACTCATCACCGAGGCTAAACTGGGTCTTTATGCTGTACAGGCCAAACTAATTGAACATTCAATTCAAAACAACAAAAGTCCGGGAATAGAACAGACACAGAAAGAAACCAGTGATGACCTTAGTAGGAAGAGATGGTGAATGCTTACCAAGAGAAAATGAAACATAACTAGGAAATCGCGCATAAGACTAATAGTAAATATGTTGGAGAAGAGCACAAATTCCGGTATTCTTCAGAAAATCCTTGATGACCCATAGCTGAAATACATCCAACAAGTCGTGGGACATAGATGGTGGTTATTTCCTATCTCTAATTAAGCTAGCTCGTAATCGCCACAAAGAAAATCCGAGTAAAACTTGTAGCAACATTCCAGTGCTTCATAAGGCATTACAATTACGACGAAGGCCAAAGGATCATACCGCGTGAGGATCATTCAGTTTATCAACCATTGTGCGGTCATGCAAGATCTCCTCCGGCAGACTGTCTGGGACTTGCTGGTTGATGTGACCACCTTAAGTGAGCACTACAGAAATCTCAACGATGGTTCCTGAGCATCGGATGACTCAAGAAAGGCTGCGACCTGGGCTTGTGATCAAAGTATCATAGAGGAAATAGCACAATCCCCTATATCTGAGTTTGATTGACCAGGATACAGCATTTATACCTCTACAGCTATTATAACCCACTGAGCACTTCATATTCAAAAGAATATGCTGGTCTCTTAGATAGAATAATCCAAGATGCTACATACAGAATACCAGCAGGGCTGCTGAGTGGGGGGCAGGAGGGGACAAAATCCCCGGGGCCCGGGCTCTTGGAGGGGTTCGTGCTAAGGTAATTTTTTACAAATGTTATCTTATATAAACAATTCTGTGGCGATTTATCATATTAGTAAATTAATCAAACATTGTAGTTTATTAAGAAATAAAGAAATTGTATTTATTGATAATGTTGAGAGGGAGGAAGAAGGTTAGAGGGCTTGGGCAAATATATTGAATACTAGAAGTAATTGCTGTTGATTTCAATGTCTGGGCAACTCAGTGGGAAAGTTGATTAATAAACCAAAGAGGATAAATTCTGTTGAAAGCCAATTGGATGGCTTTGTCTTATCCAACACTGAACGGAACCAAGGGTTCTGAGAGAAACAAATAATTGATCTCAATAATTGATCTTACATACGTCAGTGATAATCATATTCTAGAAATTTTGTGACTTACACATAAACAGTGACTACCAGGCAATCCTACTTACAATGGGTGATAGGGAACTGCACAATCCTGTGAAGCTTCAAAATGGTACAGTTCACTGGAAAATCTAAATGTAAGAGCTAGATAATGATGACGATGAAGGATGGCTCTAAACACCTATGGTTCAAAGATCATTTTATTCAAAAGTGACAGGAAAAGCGGCTAGAGTGATTACTTTACTACCTAGACTGATGCTTAACATAACACCCCAGCAGACCCATATACTTTTGCTACCAAATGCTGTTATGTCCATTGCGCTCTACGCTGCAGTAGTAAGGAGGACTGCCTTAGATATATCTGTATGTAAAGACCAATGATCTCTGTATGTTGCTGAAGCATCCTAAGGTTAATTAGTGCATTTCGTGTGGTCTCTCATGAGGCAGAATGTGTGGTAGCCAACTCAGTAGCAAATTGAGTTGATCACTGGAGAAAGAAAGAGATCAGACCATAGAAATGACAGCATTCCCAGAGCTAATGAGAGAAAGGAGACCATTGTAGCTTAGCAACAGTGTTGGGAACCTGCTCCCATAGGGGGATGGGCACACATGTCTTTCATAATCAACCCTAGTTGGACAGAATGCATGGAGAGGTTGATTATTACTAAACGCAGCTGCTCACTACACATTTCTGTGGAATGAAAATTCACCCAAAAATTTGTTATGCCTAGATATACATTAGCCTGTAATGCAGAAGTTTACCAAACAAATCCTACAGAAAATGGAAATAGAAAAAAATATCGGTTGAAAGCAATTTCATAGTCAAATTTTTGAAAATGGTCACATGGAGGGCTTAAGAAACAAAGAGGTTTATATTTTGGATGAAAAAAAAAAAATGTTTTTTTAACTGGCTTTCCTCTTTCAGTCATCCAACTACTTTCTATAAATTGACCGAAGTCTACCTACTGGTCTTTTTCCTTCTTTTCTCATTTTCATAATGCTTTTACCTCTATAATATAAATATAAAAAAAAAAAAAAAAAAAAAAAAAAAAAACACCACTAGCTTCACATAATCTGTAACTTATGCTTCACCAATTTACTATCCTTACTGATCATGGGGTCTAAGTAAACTAAACAATCCACACTTTAATGCTATTCCCCATTATACAATATTTGAATAAAAAACTTAATATGGAGTGCTAATGTTTGACTAGCCTTTCAAGGCTCAACATAATAAAATCTGGATGTGACGAAACAATTACAATAAATTAAAAAAACAAATTAAATTAGATTACAAATTAATTTTTAGTTATCATTTGGTTACATCCAGTTTTTGTTTTTTTTTAGCCCTGAAGAAGACCTGCACTCTTCAGTTCCTTTTCCATTTTCTGTTCCAGTTTCTGTCCATTAGAAACCTTATGGATAGCAATCAACTTATAGAATTTTATTGGTTTAGCACAGCGGTTCTCAACCTGGGGGTCATGGCAAATGTATTTAATTCTTCAGATGTAAATTGCAATTGCAGCATTTTGTTAGCAGACATTTCGAAAACCCAATCGTGAATCTCAACTGTTAACTTAGCTGCAGTAGCACCCAGATTCAGTACCCATCTCTTAAAGAAATCACCTTTATCTTCTGGGAAATACTATATCAACTGAGTTTTTAGCTTACACAAGTGCATCTTCATGCAACCCAAATTGTGTTGAATAGTAGTGTTTAGTTCATTCAAGTTTTTCTCAATGAAATCCGAAGTGAGTGGGAACAATCAAAATGTTTGCTTTGAAGACGAATAATCCAGATATCGAGCTTCTTAATGAATGCATGAACTTTGTCTGACATTAATAATGTTAACCAACTTTACAGCTTCACAAAGAATGTAATTGAGATTTTTCAGCATATTTTTTTAGATAAGTGCATATCTGTGAAGGAAGCAGTGCTTCCATTCCGCCCTTGGTGTAAAAATTTCAACATTGTCATTCATCCGATGTTCTTTACTGTTATTGCCTTTGCACTATCACTACACAGTGTGATACAATTTTTCCAATCTATAGTAGTTTAGTTTCTAGTAGCTTCATAAAAAACATCAAATAGACATTTTCGTGTTGTATGACTGAGTACTGTTTTGCATAACAACATATTTTCTTTGATTGATGTACCACATTCATACCTCACAAAACTTTGACCACACAATAAAAATAAAGCAGCTGAGAAATGCTGTGGATTCCAAATTCAATTTGTGAAGTTGTGTGATCGCCTACGCTTTTTAAATACTAGTAACAGCACAACTTGTTCAAACACGTCCATATGCATGTTCAAACATTCTATCGCGATGAGTATTAAAGAAGGAGATTAAATTACAAAGAGCAACTACACATCAAGTAAGGTTTACAGTTGGAACTTGTAAATTGCTCATATATGTGCACATCATACATGCATGTTCATACTCATCACTACTATAAAAGTATAAACACAGCATTATAAAATAATAGAAATAGTTGTTTTCCATTTTTTTATTTTTTTACTGTCTGTATTTTCTTTAAAGATATAAAATTAGTGCAGTTTTATCATATAATATTTAAAAAAACATTTTACATTTCTAATTACAGTCTAAAGTCAATTAATAATAGTTTACTACTATTATTGCGGGGGGGGGGGGGGGGGGGGGGGGGGGTCGCAAAATATTAATTTCATTTTTATTTTAATAGTTAGACGTCGCAGAGCAAAAATGGTGTAGAATCACTGATTTAGAGTAACAAATTGACTTAGATACTCAAACTCTTAATTAGTAAATAAAAATAAAATTATTATCCTTATAAATGAACAATTTTATATAATTATTTATCTTGAGACCTAGTTACCACGTTTAGCTAATTAATTATTTGTGCATTAATTAACTTAATAATTATGTATGTAATAAAGTAATTGTATCAAATTATTATCATTAAATAGTATGTTAAACAATATACTTAAATTTTCTTAAAAATTGAAATGGAATATTACCAAAAGGATGTCTTGCTTTGATTGGATCTCTTGTTACTGCAGGGTCAGATATACCATATAAATTTTCAGCCATCACTCGGAAATCGTAGTCCAATCCTACTTTCAGATTCCTTATTCGACAGAATGGAACTGTACAGAAACTACTGACCTAAAACCAAATTTTCCAGTTTTTAATTCTTATACAAAAAAGAAGTAATTATTTTATCATAAAAACTATGTAATTTTAGATATGATTTACAAGGTATTTGTTTATTAAACAAGAATACATGTATTTTCACGTTCATCAAGAACCAGAAACCTAAAGTTGATAAAAAACATACATAGGTTAATATATTTCATTCCATTTAACTTAACATGGTTAAAATGGTATTTCATTTGTTTTTAATTTATCAATCGAAGTTGGAATTGTATGTTAACAACTAGAATATATACTGAAAGTGATTCATAAACTGAAAATAACTTGAAGAGAGCCAATACTGTTTATTGTGTATTTAATTTTAATGTTAATGTGGTAAAATTAGACCATATTTTAAATAAATTTGATTTTAAACTAAATTATACTCTAACTAGATGTAATTTTTTTTTCTTGTGCCCTGGGTCGCACCCCTTGACATGCAGTGCCTTCCACCCACTTCACATTCCATTTTTCTAAGTTTTCTACCTCAAAGCCCTCTTGTAATTCTCAAGGAGGGAAATAAACTGCCAACTATTAGACACTAGTGTGAAAACAGTGTAATAAATGTACAGTTTCCACTAGCTGAAAACATTTTTAGTTTAAGCAAAATTAGAAAATATATAAAAACACTATCATAAACACACATGCCCTCATAAATTAGAATAATATGAAAAGCCCAGAGAAAATGGAAGAATTCGGAGAAGTGCTGGAAAAAGAGATAGTAAAAATCCCCCAAAACCATGTGAAAACCCTTCTTGGTGATATCAACTCCCAAATAGGGAAAGAAGAAAGTTACAGGAATATAGTAGAGGTACATCCAGCACACAAATGGACTAACAGTAATGGAGAAAGACTGGTACAGCTATGTAAAAACACCGACTTAAAACTCATGTCAACACATTATAAGGCAAAAGCCAGTGAGAAAAAGACGTGGGTTTCCACTAACTACACCCTGGGGGAGTACCAGTTGGACCATGAGACAACTTCCAGGAAAAACTGTAGAGATCCAAAATGAAAGAGTAATGCCTTTAATGTGACATCAGACCACTTCCCTTCTCAAATTAAGATGAATTTTATATTTGCTAAAAAGGCTGCCAGAACTGGACCCAATAAAAGAGAATACCAATAGACAGAGAATTTCTAGTAAAAGAAAAAGAACAGGAATATAGAGAAAAAGTCAAAACACCGGAAAATTGGGACAAAATTTAACAGAACTTGCAAGAGAACTAGTGCCACAAAACCTCCACAAGAAGAAAGTATGGTGGAACATAGAGTGCAAAAGTGCCATTAGAGAAAGGCTGGAAGCATGGAAGTCATGGCACCAGCACAAGACTTAAAAAAATGTTGATAAATATAAAAAGGTAAAAAAAAAAAAAAAAAAAAAAAAAAAATGCACATAAAATAATGAGAACATCAAGAAAAAAATTCATATGATTCATATTTATATGTATGGTTGTGTATAAATAAAATACAGGTAATAAAGGGTATCTACTTTGTGTTCAAGTATCAGGACAATAATAATAAATTACCTTCGTCCATGTAGAAGAGTTAGTTTCTTTCTTTTCAATTATATAATTTGAAACTTCAACACCACCATTGTCTTTAGGAGGATTCCAATATAATGTTAAAGCATCGCCAGCAAATTCATCTGCTCTTAAATCTTGAGGTGGTGATGGTCGATCAAGTACTTTGACATGAAGTGTAGCAGTATCAAAACCATGTTGATTTTTCAATTGTAGGCGATACTGTCCAGTGTCAGATCTTAAAGCATTCTTCACAATTAAGCTAGCAGAGTTGGGAGTTAACTAAAAAAATAAGTAAAATAGTCTAAATGTAGTAAATAAAACAGAAGAAAAGTAAAATAGTACTTGATATTATGAAAAATTATAATTACAAAAAAGTGAACATTATATGACCTTTCATAAAAATTAATCACCTGTTTATGTATTCTTTCATCATCAGTCATCACAGCATCATTAACGAGCCAAGATGCTGTAGGTTGAGGGAATGCAACAAATGGAATGTGAATTGAAAAATCTTCTCCCGCTCTCACAGTTATATCTCTAACACCACCAAGGTCCATTGAGGGCTTATTTGGCTGTTCCTCAACAACTATATTCATACTCGGTCTACTTGGATTTGAGGGACCAACGGAATTAATAGCAATTATACGGAATTGATATTCATGGCCCTCTATGAGATCATTTACCTGAAAAAATCATATACATAGAGATGGTATATATATATATATATATATATATATATATATATATATATATATATATATATATATATATATATATACCACATAATGTCCTATATATGTATCACTATTTAGAGACTCTTGACTAACTAACGAACTCTATGGCACTACAGCCCTGCAAGGGCCTGGACCTCTCTCCCAAAATATTACTCCTCTCTCCCCTATCCTTGGCGAGCCTCCTCCATCCCCTGACTCCCATTTCTCCAACCACCCTTTCTAAAGCATCCCTCCTTCTTAAGTGTGGGCAGCCCCTCATTCTTTCTCCAACAGATCTTCCCTCCAAAAGCCTCCACTCCACATGTCCCAGCCATCTCAACTGGTTCTTTGAACATTTCTCCGAGCTCAGTATTCTATTCTCACAAATAGGAACACATATTCTCCTTAGCACTTTTCTCTCCCATATTCTCAAAAATTGTCCACACTCTTTTGGTATTACCCAGGTCTCGCTTCCATAGGTTGCAACCTGCCAAATTCCAGTTTTATAAATGATGGTCTTCACTGTTTGTTAGACCTCTGAACTTAAACAGCTTTTGAAGAACGAAAAAAAAAAATCTGTTACCGGCCACTACCCTTGACATAATTTCTTCTTAATGATCATAACTTCCTGTGACAAGGACTCCCAAGAACTTAAATTGCTTTGCAAAAGTGTGGGTTCCCAACTGGATTGTATCTTCCATTTTATCTGGTAGATTTCTTGAAATTCAAAGGTAGGGGGTCTTATATTCATTAATATGCAGTAACAATTTTCTGGCAGCCTTTTCAAATTTTTCAAAGGTTCCTAATATTACAGCTCTTGACCTTGCTGATATCACCACATCAATTATATGCAAGATGTTGGGATAACATATCATATATTGTGTCATTTTGGTTAGTCGTAATGACAAGCATTGCATACTCCTGAGCTTTATTGAAAACCATTGGGGGCAAAGGGTCTCCCTGCCTTAGACCATCCCTTAACACAAAAACATTTGACAGTTTGTATCTTAACCTTAGAGCAACTATCTGCCAGTGCCATCATCGTTAATCTGACTAACTTTTTTGGTATTCACAGGGTAACCATTACTTTAAACAGTTCATTTCTATGAACCCTATCTTAAGTCAGCTTATACTTAAAAAACGATGGAGATCTACATTGTATTCATAAACTTTTTCCTACATACTTTTGACAGAAAAAATTTGGTCAATGGTCATCGGGATCTATTTGGTCTAAAACCACATTTATAGTCAAATATATGTTCTGACCACACTTGTAAATTTTTATTTAAAGGTATTGAAAAAAATGTACACACGATCCCCAAGAGAGACATACCCCTGTAATTTTCATATTTAGTCCTGTCTCCTTTCTTGCATATATAACAGCTGCCATCCAGTCCTTCGGCAATTTTTCTTCTACCCAGACTTCCAAAAACACGTTGTACATATTCCTAATTAGGTCCTTTCCACCATATTTCAATATTTGTACCTCAATGCTATAAAGCCAGCAGGGCTTTTATTATTTATGAGTTTAACTATTGGGTTTTAAAAATCTTCATGAGACACAATGTGAGGAGAAGTTCCTCGAAATAATGGTGCCAAGCTTCCATTACTACGATATTTCCCTAACTATGTTGCTTTCCTTTGAAACTCCTTCCCTCTTAAAATTAGACATTCCTCTTGTCTAGGGTCCCTCAACACCCTCCTTCACCAAAACCTATTCACAATCCTATCAGACAACTGCTGACAAGAAATTTCTTTAGCAAGAATTCAGTTGAATTTTCAGTAAATCAGTAAATGTGATACTAATGAATTGGTTCGTTAACAATTTAAACATATTTAGTTTTATTTTATGTTTCAATATTTTATTTTATTCTATGTTGAGAGTATACGCATATATAAAATATTTTTCTTATCACAGAAGGATTATAAACAATGCCCAAGACCATTTAGCATGATGTCTATCTTAGAAAAATTATTTGAATAATTCGTTAAAGAAAGACTGATGCTACATCACATTAATCCTAGCACAGTACACAAACATCAATCTGCATTTTGAGCTTAAACTAGAAATGATGATGCACTAAATACACTGTACAAACACAAAACCACAACAACAAAAAATAACATTAGTATTATCATTGGACAGTACTTGGGCATTTGATAATGGATGATGGCACACTAAACTACATAAGTTAAAAATATAAAACTACCCACAAAATCTACAAACAAACATGTCATGTTGATGGAAAAAAAATTCTTACAAGCTAAATCTCATACTAATGATAAAAAAATCTTTTGGTTCTCCATAAGGAGACATGAGTACTTAAAAAACCAGCAGTCTCTAAGATTGAAACCTTCGAGCATAAAGTACTAGCTTATGCTAATGGCTAACTATTAATTGATAAATAAATACTGATAAAATATGTCCCTAGGCCTAATTAATAAAAATAATTAATTATCATTTTCCTCCAATTTTTAGAAATATATCCTCCATGTTTAGAAATAAGATTATAAACATCAATCAAATTTAGGATTGGATTACCAAACAAATTCAGTTTTTGAAATAGCTACCACATAAAAAATTATTTTAAAAAACAATAAGTTTTGGTGTGAAGTACAATAAAAACTATTACTTTACCTGAAACAAGTGAGTATTCAAATGTAAAAAGAAGCTTAATTACTTAAATTTACCTAATTACTAATGTGACCCTACATATCAGCATTGTTTTAAGTGATATATTGTTAAAGCATTCACAAAGAAAAAAACAGTGGATTGCTACTTCACAAAGAGAAGATTTCAAGCCTTCAGTATCTTAAGATTTGGACACCAACACTTTTTTTTTTTATGTCTATCTTGGTTTTTTTTTGGTTTTTTTGTGTCAAAAATTATATTGATCTTATTATTTATGATTTTTTTTTTATTTACTTTATAAGTAATAAAAACAGGGTATTTTCAGTTTCATAACTCTTTAACTACTTAGGAATGTTAATATAGTAAACAGCACAAATCCTATAAGCACCTATGCTGCAAATGTTAGAATGAGCTCTCAACTCTGGGGACCAGAATCCACAACATACTTTTATTGACATAAAAGTGGGGAGAGAGCTCCACAGCTAGAGCATGTTTGGCTCACAAATATAATTTGTATATATTGCTCTGACCAAAAGTAGGAAGCAACTAAACCTATAGTGACATTTTAGAGCTATATCTATATCTAAGTACATATATAAACAGACAACAGTATTTTAGCAGCAACAAAAACAATATGTTATTTAAACGAACAAGTGCTAATTGGTATGCAAAAAGGGGTATTTGAACCAAAATTAACCAATCTGGCTATAAGGGTGCACATTTACATTAAATATATAACTTACAAAGATTAATTACAATCGAATTTGGTAAATTAAATTATCATGTAAATCAACATTCATTGTGGGAGAATTGGTATTTATATACCTCGCTAGAAGGTAATCTTGGGAATCACTTGAAAAACAATTCTAGACAGAGACTGCACTAAAAGGAAATCAGAGAGTGAAGGTTAGGTTTGGCTGTAGAAGTAAGGAGTTAGCATTGTTTTGAAAAAAAAAAATAAGATTCATCTTAGGTTTTTAGTTCATCTTAGGAATTTAGAAAACTGAATGACATTGAGTTAACAGAGACAGAAGCATCCATATTTGTATTTGATTGTTAAGTTTAAGAAAACTTACCATTGAATATTGACAGAACCCACTAAATAAATAAATAAATATATATATACATATAACACCACATTAATTTATCATACAATGATTTACTTACAGTATGAATACAATTAGGAGCATCAACAAGAGCAGCTTCTGACCAGTCGCTGTCTCCTCTAGATTTCTTCTGAATTTTGTATTCACTTATCTTTGAACCACCATCATTTCTTGGTGGTCTCCATGACAAGGTAACACTATTTTTTGTTATTCTGTCAGCTAATGGGGGCTCTGGTGGATCAGGAACACCTGAAATATCACTTGTGATAAATGATCATCCTAAACTTTTTTTTTCCCATCATTAGGTATTAAATAATTTTAAAAAAATCATGATACTTAATATATTCCACCATTAATATATTTACCATTTTGGGCTAAGATATAATATTCACTTTGGAAGGAAAATATGCGTTGCAGGATCACTTTTTGAAGTAGTAATCCTACTATATAATAATCCAGTAAACAATAATTGTTAATTTAATTTAATTATTAATTTAAGAAATTTTATTCTTTTAATTTTAAAATGTAAAGTGGGAAAGCAGAAGATTATAGATAGGCATATCCATGATCTGTTTTTTCCCCTAGTCAGAGATAAATTGAGTTTTTTCCTATACGTTCTATAAAAACTTGTTAGAATGAGGAATTAGGATTGATCCTTCTATACCATCATGCATACCTCAAGCAATTGTTAGAACGATACAAAATTAATTAATTACCAGTTCAGTCTGCTGTGCCTTATGTGAGTGATTTAGCGATATAAATAATATTTTAAGGGTAGAAGTAGGGAAGGTATAGTCTCTTATAAGATTCATCCATTACAGATTATATTGCTTATAATTTTAGAATACGTCAGTTTGTTAATTTTTTGAACTCATTTTTGTCTGGGCATTATGTCATGGGCGAGGAGAGGACAGTCAGAAGACTGTATTACGGAAGCCATGAGGCCTCGTGGAAGACCGAAGGGAAGATGGAAGGACAGCATCTCCGAGGATCTGAAGAAAACAGGAATATCCATCAGACGTGCCACCAACAGGGAAGAATGGGGAAGAGCCGTTGAACTGGCCAAGGACCGCTTCATGCACTGAGAATGAATGAATGAATTTTTGACTGATGGATATCAAATGCAGTGCCACTTTGCTATTGCAGTATGTTTTTTTCATAAAAAGATGTGAATATGTTGTGGCAAGGTATTCTATTGACATTGTAAGTTTCTCTAGGGGAAAATTAATATCTTATTTTGTTTTAAGTAGAATTTTCAAATCCAGTTAATTGTGAATCTGATGAAAGGTTATCCACAGATTTGATGATGGTTTGATTGGAGGAAATCTGAGAGTAAACAAATACATCAAGGATATCAGTTTCATTGTGGTAATCAGGAGATATTAAATGGGACTTCAGAAAGAATTTTGGAGGAAATGAGTGGTATGTTAGTATCTTTCAGCTTGTTATGTGTTAATCCCATGCATTTTAAATTAACAATAGGAAATATTTGCAGTGATATGCAGCAGACCTCCTCACCTCAGCAGCAGACCTCCTCATCTCAGCAGAAGACCTCCCAGCCCTTAGTGAAAAATCAGGGAATCCACAACCCTTCTAGGAAAGAAACTGCAATTGGGTCATATTCAAATGTTAGTTTTTTGTAGCAAGTCCTAACTTCCTAATATTCTGGGTAGCCATTTTAACCATTCAGATATTGATAATACCCCTAACTGTCCTAGGTTAACTTCAAAGAAATCAGTAGGCTTGATAGTGATGGTTAGACCATTTAGGGTAGAGATGATAGTTATATACAGGGCTGAATAATCATACTCAAGGTCTGTCTGTCTTGTCTTTTCTGTCTCCACTGATTCCATAATGTGCACTTGTCAACATTGTCATCCTCTGATGACACCTCACTAAGACCATGACCTTTCACCGACAACGCTGTCCACATCATAGCATCTCTTATTAAGATAAGTTATTACTTCTACTTTAATTTTCTGCAACTATTAGCACAATGCATGTAGTTTTTCATTTAATACCACTCAAGTTTACTGACCAGTTGCATATCACTCATTCAATTAACTCTTTTAAATTATTATTTTTTTCCTAATTAGCATAGCCTGATTATTCTGAACCCATCTTTTAAATTTTTGTGAGGAAAAATATAATTCTAAGGAGATCAAACTAAGGTTCATTCACTCACTATGTTAATTAATTAGTTATTTTAGAATATTCAATAATTTGTCTGGCAAATAGGTCCTGGCTGGCCTTTTTAGATTAATGCTGATCCAGACTTGACAGAGATGGACCCAACATAACCTACTCTATTGAGTAGGATGACAGGATAGTGTTGATACCAATTGCATTTCGGCTGGGAACAGGATATAGACAGGATGATTTACCCAAGTTATATTGGCTGGATCCATCATCAGAAACAAGAAGCAGACTCTACTTTTATTTTGCATTGTGCTTTGGATGCAGGATCGATAATGAGAAGAGGATGGGATGGAACTAGATGTTTCACCCATAGAGGTAAATTATATGCAGGAATGTGCAGCTGTAGGGTGTTTGAGGCTCAGGAGAGGAGAGTTGAGGCTGAGAGGTTTGGTGCTAGGATTGGATGGGTTGTGGCTGAGGATGACCATTCTTGCGATAGGATAGGGAGGGTTGAGACATCTGACATCAAGGTGGGTGTTTAATCTTATCAGCTTAAGATGCATGCAGCTGGTGGTGGCAGTAGTTCTTCATAAGTCTTAAGTTTTTACTCTCTTTATGATCCTCATTTGAATTGGAGTATCTGAAGATCCTTCAATACCACTCAAAAGGTTTTCTCTTATTTTAATTGATAACAAATAAATTCATATTTATTGTTGGATAAACGATGTATCATTTTTTTTTTTTTTTTATAATTACCTTTTGTTGATGTTTTCATTTTTGTTTTTTTTTGCTCATGCAAAACTATTTCATTTAAATATTTTTCATGGTAAATATATAAACTCATACATTAGATTTAATTGTAAAAATATCATATTGTTTATAATGTTACTAAGAGTATTAGCATGACTTTAAATTATGGCAAGTACATAATTATAAAAAGAATATTAACAATGCCACAAATACAGAATGTAGTGGGAAGTAGACTGCAGTTGTGGCCATAACACAATCAATTAGTCTTATTTTAAAAAATACAAGAACTTTGTCTTGAGCAAAACAACAAAAAAACATTGCTGCTTGAACTGTGAGAAAAATTTATTATCAATTAGTATAACATTATAAAAAAATATTGTCTAATGCTTTATTTTTATCATACTTCAGATAAAGAAAGAATTTTTTTAAAATATACTTACGTTTTTGTTCTTTAGCTACCATTGGATCGGTAGGTCTACTTGGTTTTCCTGGACCAGCTTCATTAACAGCAATTACCCTAAATTCATATCGCAATCCTTCATGAAGTCCTTGTACCATAAAGAAGGTATTAGGAGTTGGAAAATTATTGACTTTGACCCAATCTCCACCACGTTCTCGTTTTTCAATATAATAACCTAAAAAATCATTAAGCTTGCCATTTATTTTTATAGTAGATATTTTGACATCTTCACATTTAATTTTAGAATAATAATTTAAATAAAATTTAATCTTATTGATTTTAATTGAACCATTCATTTCCTTATTAAAATAAATATTAAATACGTGTGTGAGGGTTTATGTGTGAGGACAAAATTTTAGTTTCTTTCCAAAAATGCATTAAAATATGAATTTCAAATAATCAATATACTTATATTATATAGAAATATAATATAAATATATTATATAGATATTTTTAAAGCTGAGAATTTAAAACCAATCAGTCAGAGTAGTATGCTGGAATAAGAAAAAAAAACCTGTACCACTTACAACCCATAAAGGGTCTTGGGTTCAGAACTTAGGTAGGCTGTACTGTTTCTGAGCCAACGGATGTGAAAGGAGGTGATTTGGCCAGAATTCACACTCAACCGCCAGGTTTTCCCCCAATTAAGAGTACCCACTTTTTAGAGGCTGGGTGTGCACCAGGAGGGTCTCCTGACCTCGAATTCGATCCACGGCTGAAATGACAGAATATAAATCTTCTGCCGTCAGTCGGACTCGAACTTGGGCCCAGGAGCAGGGTAGTCAAGCACCTTACCTACTGGGTACCTCCCTATGCTGGACTAAGACTGCCCTTAACATTTAAAAAAAGTCACTAAAAAAATCTTTCCCATTGCAAAAGCAGGCTTAGCATTAAAAAACAGCTGTTAGGGCAAGGAGTCCTGCAACATTGCCTGTCCCTTTTTGAATTAATTAAACTGCAAATTTTTAAAGACTTTCTGGAAACATGACAATTCTAAAACATACTGGTTTTAGAGTTCACCATCTTGCAATTAGTCATAGATTCAACAAACTTGCATAACAGGATATCTGATATTAGAAATAATAATTTGTGATATATTTTAACGTATTGTAATGTATGTGATGTATTCCATTAAAAATCTGGGAGTAATTTTCCATCAACATCTCTCTTGGAATAATCATATTTCCCAATTCATGAGGAAATCTATTTTTATTCTTAACCCTTTAACGGGCAGGCTGGGAATTTTGGAATACATATCTTCTTTTTTTTTCCTTTGAATGACTATAGCCACGCTAACCCCCACTCATGTATCATGAAAATCAAGGTTTAATAAAGAATATTAGATGATTATGAGTAGGATAATGCGTCGTACATTACGTTATTTATTGGGCAAAAGGCATTAAATATGTGTATCCTCCAGGATACATTGCCTGTTGGGTTAACCAACTTTCCATTACCGTGATTCATTACCACTAAGTACTCAACAACTTTTATGTAGTAGATAGTCCTATAGTGAAAGGATAGTGGTGTAGAAAAGAAAAGTATTGACAAAAATACATGCTTTGGTTCAATCTATGTAGCAGTTCTGAACAAAGAAACTGAATAAATATATTCATCACCATGAAAATGATTTATTCAATTATTATTTTATAATTATTAAATAAAAATATAATTACCTGTAATTGGTCGACCACCAGTATTGGTTGGTGGGTTCCAAGCAAGATTACAACTACTTGGACTGTATGAAACAATTTCAGGCTGTGATGGGGCATCAGGTGGATCAAAAGGACTTTTTATAAGCACTGGTTTCCCTTCTAATGGTTCAGAGATCCCATACATGTTTTCTGCCCTGATTCGGAAATTATATTTTTTGCCTTCAGGAAGACCTTTCACTGTAAATGATGTATTTGGACAGAATCCAGGCACCTGCTTCCAATTATCAAGACCGAAATCAGACATTTCAATAATGTATCCTGTAAAATAAAAACATAATTCATGGAAAACAGGCCTTTATAAACTACTAATTATTAATTCTAATGATTGGTAATCGATGAAATTAATCTGGGTATGTATAAAAAAATAGGAAATATTTCATACAATCTTAAATATCAATTGAAAATCGTATTAATGAACAGGTAGAACATTTCTAGATGCTATAAAAAATTATTTTATTTTTTTCAGACACCCTTCATAGTTTTTTTGTGTTCAAAGGATTGTGCAAATACATTTTTCTTTCATTTTTTTCTAATTATCTTTGAACTTGAAACAAAATATTGTATTTTTAAAATATCATTATTTTCATAAAATTAGAGTAAACTAGAAAAGTTCCCTTTATTTTAAATGTATATGCAAGTTAAAAATCTAACATTGACTTAAAATAATTTAAAAAACAGTCATAATCCATTATGTCTATTTCAATGTTTTCATTGTCACCTTTTTGATCAATAATTTTGAACTATTTCTAAAATATAAACACTAATCTTTAATAATATGGAATGATAAGATTCCAACAACACAAGTAATTATTAAAATACTGAGAAAACAGGGAAATATTCAATATAAAATTACCTGTAATGGGGCTACCACCATTATCTACTGGATGATGCCAACATAATGAGACACTATCATGAGACACATCAGGGTACATAAGAGGACCCCCTGGTGGTCCAGGTTTGCTGACGACTATTACATCAATCTCAGCTGAATCCGAACCATATTCATTTTTGGCAGTAACAATGTATTTCCCAGAGTCATTACGTGTTGAATCACTAATGTGAAGCTTAGCTTCAGCATTTGTTGTAGTTGCCTATAGAGGTATTGCAAATCATGAAATAATGAGAAAATTAAATTTTATATTAAAAAGGCATAACTCCCCATTTGCTTTATTCATTTAACTACATGTTTCAGAGCTTGTCAAGTTGCTCCATCTTCAGGTTCTACAATCATTATGTTATTTTACAATTCTTTACTATATTATTTCATCACTTAACAATTTTTGGTTTTTATTATCTAAAACTGTGATATTCTCACTTGGTCATCTCTTCTACACTGACACCACTGGGCAATGTTCAAAAAAGCAAATGGGGAGTTATGCCTTTTTAATATAATAACTGATATTAATCTCCTTAAATGAAACATTTAAAGAGAAAATTAAAGTTGTCACTAAAATAAAATAATCTGGTTAAAAGTGAAACTTGAAACTCACAATTATTCTATTTGTCTGTGGCATTTTATTCTCATTAATCATCCATTCAACTGTGGGTGTAGGTGCTCCAGACATGGGAATGACAATATTTATTGGTTCTCCAGCTCTAACTTTAATTTTCTTACCAATCAAATCAGTTAAGTAGAATTTGGGTTTCTCTGAAAAATAAAATTTTCATTAATAATTTAAAAATAAAAGCTCCAGATTTTTTAAAGAAAAACAATTAAAATATTTTCTAATTTTATTCTAGAATAACTCCTTTATTACTGCAATATAAATGTGTTTAAAAGATATATTTCATTACACTTAAACAAAAAGTGTTTCACCAATAGGTAATGGGAGATAGAATCAGATTAAACAATTAGATTAGAAAATGAATTTTCTAACAAAGCACAGAGCTCAACAATAGATTAACTTTCAATAACTGAGAACAATAGAAGATGGACCAATAAATTTAATACCTTTCATTAGTTTAGCTTCATAAATATCTGAGATATCGCTGAACTTTCCAGGTCCAGCAGCATTCACTGCACATACCCTATATTCATACTGTTTGCCTTCATGTACATGTGAGTCAACAAATTCAGTTGTCTGTAAAATTAAAATATGAGAAAACAAAAATACAGTAAAGTGATACTTTTGTAATTTAACTATGGTCTCAATAAACAATTATGTATTAGCTTATGATCTAGAAGAAAAATGAAAAAGCTATCATGCATCATGAACCTCAATGAAGTAATTGGATTGGTCATACACTTTTGAATACTAATGAGAACTTTTTAGTTAAAACTAAATTAACAATTAAAGTTCTAAATTAACAATTTATTAACAGCAAATTTCCACATTACCATAACTTGCAGTAATGTATATATCAGAGATCTCTTGATACCCAATTCTTTCGATTCCTAATACTGATGCCAATACCAGGAAATCTGTACTCATTTATGGATAAAAATACCAGGAAATTGACTTTCACTAATCGATACCATTACCCCAGCATAAAAATAAATAGCAATAAATGGTGCATATCAAAGGTATAAAAAGAACAAACATTTATATAAACTAATCATTCATGAAAGAACCTAGTAAACGCACCATTTCTTAGTATCTACAAAATATATGTCGCTAATTCAAGAGATGTAAAAACAGAATTATTTAAAAAAATCAAAAACATGGTTTTCACATGTCTTGGGTCTAATCTATTTTTATATTTCTTTTATCGAATGTTACCAGCACTACCAAACCACCTTTCAATAAACACTTTAAAGGAAGTGATGCACAGATAACATTGGTGTAATTCACATTTATATATTGTATTAATTATTTGTATGGTTCCATAATCATGTTACCACATGCGGCAACACTTATTAAGTTGTTTTGTTGCTGTGTTCACTATGTTATCTAAGTATGACAGCTTTTTATATACTATCAATACACCAGTCTTTATAAGCACGCTCAAATTTCTTCTTTAATTCCTGGTTTTTTTTTTTACCCTTTTTAACAGATAATTCACTGAAGGTTGTTTTAATTGTGTGTACGAGCTTTGAATATTAATATTACTTTTAAGTATTAATAAGAAAAGTGTTGTCCAAGACTTGTATTTTTTTTTTTTTTTTTTTTTAAAGAATCACAAAACTATCATGCTTCAAAAAGGTTTCATAATACCCTCATAATGATCAATCTGTCCTGACCCTGACCTGAACAATAAATTGTGGATCAGTCGATTTTGGATCATCAATTTTCGATACCAATACTTTTCTCAAAAAACAATGCTTTTGAGAAACGACTTTTTGGATCTATACATTTTTCATATGAGTCTATGCCTATAATATAAGTATGTATATATATATATATATATATATATATATATATGTATATATATATATATATATATATATATACATTTTACTCATTGGCCTATTGCACTAAAAAACACTGCATAAAGACAATGCAATTATTTCTCCATAAATATGGTCTTATTTTAATGGTTTGCTTTAATTGAAGCATTAGTCTTAATAATTTTGTATATACTATTTCATTAATAAATACAAAATTTAGAGATAATTAACTGCAGAGTTTGTCCATTTTGAAAATTGGGTTACACAAAAGTTGGACGATAAAAAGAGCTGAGACAATAATAAAAAGGAAAAATTGTATGTCATATATACTCAAGACATTTAATGTATTTGTACTAAAGTATTTTCATAATTCTCATAGCTTTAATACACAGCTTATAATTAAAATAATCAATCTTACTTTAACTGGATCTTTTGTTAGCTTAACCCATTTACTTGTCATCCTTTCCCTTCTTTCTACATTGTATCCAATGATTGGTGAACCTCCATTACTTATAGGTGGTGTCCATTTTAATGTAATTTGGTCCTTGTTTATATCTACAGCTTGAGGTTTTCCAGGTTTTCCTGGTGTATCTGAATCAATTAATTAACATATTTTCATATTAACTTATTAATTAAATCATAAGAATGCAAAGAAACTTATGACCATTTTCCTACCAAATTGATTTTTAGCTACAACAGGATTAGAAGTCACTAATGGTTCAGAACGCCCCTGAAGGTTTTCTGCCATCACTCGGAATTCATATGTTGTTCCTTCTAGTAATCTTGGGACAGTAGCATGATTTTGCGATGGGTTAATATTGCTTAAAGCAGGTACCCAACCTCCTCCATGTGACAAATCTCTTTTTTCAATAACATAATTTCTAAAAAAAAAAAATAATGAAATAAAAAATAAAAATAAAAATAAATTTTAAAAATCAAAAGTTTAACACAACTAGTGGTAATCAATTAATCATTCCTTTAAGAGTATTGGGAATTGATTTGTTGGCATGCGAATTTATCTAAAACAGTATATTTTAATTTACTATATAATTTACTGTTTTCAGCTTAAAATACAAAACACTTCTGAAATAATGAGTTCTAAAAATGACCATAAACTTCTAAAATCTATTTTATAAAAAGGAAGACACACAATACATAGAATGCATATAAAAAAGTGGCGATTGTGAAAATAGTATTGATAACATAAGAATCCATTAAATAATAATCAGTACCACAAAAGGTTATAGGTAAGGGCTATAGGTAAGTACTGGAAAAGAAACCTAATTGGTGCCATATTTTTCATAGAGGAAAATGTACAGTTCTGGCTCTGTGGCTCCATATGTCTCGTGTATATTCAGACTGTTGCAAGTTGTTTATTAATTTTAGAATAAAAGGAACCCATGAATTATAAACCTAACTAAGATTATCACCCTGATAAAAACACACTGATGTCCTGGAGACTTTCATACAACAATAGTACAATACATGCAAATAACAATTTAGTTAATATATTTTCTTCATAGAACTTCATATCTTATATACTCACGTTATTTCACTACCACCATTGTCTGCTGGAGGATTCCAAGATAATGTCACACTAGATGAAGTAATATCTTCATATTCCAGTGGAGCTCTTGGAGGACCAGGTCGATCTGATAAAAAAAAAATAAAACCAATAATTTAAAAAATAAAATTAAATTAAATAGAATGAATAAAAAACAACTTACCCAGAACATTGACTTGCATTGAACCTTCATCTATCCCAGAGCTGTTTCTTAATAGTAAGTGGTATAAACCACTGTCAGATCTTTTACAGTTAACAGTATGAACAATTGTATGATAACCAATGCATGATACTGTTGTTCTTGAATCAGTTAATAATTCTTTGCTTCCGACTGTCCATACAGCTTCTGGCGCTGGCTCACCTACGAAGTCTATAGCTATATGCAAAATGGTTCCAGCTTTTACTACCATGTCATTCAAAGGAGTTATAATCTTTGGTGCCACTGTAAGAAATGAAAAAAAAAAACTTTGATATCATGAAATACAGTATAAACAGGTTATACAATTTAATGTTAGAACACAGCACAATGAATCTTTTAGCATGTCTATGAATCTATATCAGCATATTTACAAAATGTAAATATTTTATTTCAAACGCACAGGATAAATTTTAGCTTAAAGTTAAAAATATTGAAAAAACTTGAAAGAATTATGTATGATTTAGTTTAATTATATACTTACAATATCTTTGTCTTGTAATTATTGATTCAGTAGGCTCACTTGGCAAACTTGGACCAGCCTTATTAACAGCAATAACACGAAATTCATATTCATGGCCCTTAATCAAGTCACCAATATTTGCCTAAAACATTTAATTAATTAAAGAAACGAAGAGAAAAATTAGTTTCAGGCAAGAATTATAACATCAAAAAGAACAACAGTTATTTATTATATATAAATATATATGAACACTTTCTAGACCTACTTTAAAATATGAGAACCCCAATCACAGTAATAATCAAGTGGTTCGAGTACAGTTCTAACTATATTGTGTGTCCAATAGTACCATAAGATCAAAAATCAGATACCTCTTCGAGTTCCTATACCTTTGGCCGTTCATGGGCTATAACAGAACTGATTTATTCATCAATGTATGTATCTTTTCTTCATTTGATTATACTTTCCAGTTATTTTCTATCATTTAAAATAATATTTACTTTCCCATGATGGTTAATTTTTTCAAGGCGTTTCTTTGTCTCTTCTTGAAGTTTTATTATTACTAACATCATTTATTTTAATGTCAAGTGTTACTGTAACTGTCTTGGCAGCTATATACAGCCAATTAGGTATATCTTAAAGGCCATTTATCAGATCAAGATGTTCCTTAAGAACATCATTCATCTCGTTGGTAGCCTTAAGTGTGGTCTTATTACACAGGACTTGTAGTAACAGTGGATGCTCTCTGAGAGATATCCCCTCTAGAAGTATATGTTCCATTAAAAGTGATTGATTTAACCTTTATTATTATTTATTTTCTCTCTCGTTCTCGGTTTTCATCGGAAAAATAGCACCTACCAGGACCGAAATCAAGAGTTAGGTACAGTATTTATTTTTTGATACTTAAAAGTTTTCTTATGATATTTGCGGTGCCAAGAAGCAGATCTAGTTCTTTTATTGAGTTTACCGTAATCTCCGGGATCATGCCATTGCTAGATATAATCAATGGAAATACTCTCACATTTTCATGATGGTACAATTGTTTTAGCTCTTCACCAAGATCCAGATTATTATTATAAAAGATTATTATTATACTGAATGTTTATAAAATAAAAACAAAATACCACAAAGAAAAAATAACAATTATTATAATTTTTTTTTTGGGGGCCCAAGACTTCCATTGAAGTCCTATACTGGCCTGGGTGGAAAGGTCTAAATTCATTTTGTGGGTTCGCCATGAAATAAATTTTAACCCGTCCAGGTGGGATTCAAACGCACAACCTTCTGGTTCAAGCGCGCTGAGACCCTCGCCCCAACTCACTCGGCCATTGAGTTAACAATAATTATTATTATTGGACTTGAAAATATTAAGCCCCTCAAATACCTGTTAATAACTAACTATTTAACATTTCACCAATTCAGGCATGATTAGGACTGAAGCAACACAAAATAAAATTAATCCAGGCAAAAAAAAAAAAAAAAATGATTTATCTCCAACACAAAGCATACTAGGCTTCAAGTTATTGAGATATTGGGGTAGAACACTTTATTGAAAATAGACTATAACTTAAAACAAATTTAATTTTTAAAATCAATTGCGAAACATTTTCACATAGAAAACGTTACAGTTCATTAAACCCAATAGTACTTACACTAGTTGTTTTTCCAGGTACACTAACAGCATTTGACCAATAAGGACTTCCTTTCTCTTTTTTCTGTACAATATATTCTAATATTGGTGAACCACCATCAGACTTTGGTACAGTCCATTCAATCTCTACAAAGTTTTCTCCCCAATCAATAATATTTGGTTTTTCTGGGGCTTCTGGTTCATCTACAAACAAGCTCATGAATATACATGAATTTAACCAATACACATAATAATGCAATTCTTCATGTTTGGTCTAATGTAAAATTGTATCAATGTTTATTGCAGCATAAAATCAACCAGTTAGTACAATATTATATAGAATAATTAAGTTATAATTTATAGTAGTTATCAATATAAATTAATTTTCTGGATAAAACAATTTCTTTACTAACTACAGAATCAACTTATCAAAATTCATTTAGAATTTTATTCATTAGAATAAGCTTACTAACTAAAGAAATTGTATGGAGGTATATTGTAATGTTTAAACTATTTTAATGATAAAAGTATAGATGAATGGAGAATAAGACAACCAGGGATGCAGTCAAACAGAAATACCATGTCAAGTAGAAATACTTGAGGCGTGCTAATGTTTCGACCTGCAAGGCAGGTCTTCTTCTTGTCATAGAACCACACTGGAAGAGTCATTGTTCGTCTCCTCTCCAGTGTAGTTGAAGAGAAGACGTATGGTGACTGAAGAAGACTACAAGGCAGGTCGAAATGTTGGAACGCATTAAAGTATTTCTGCTTTACGAGTTGTTTCTGTTTGACTGCATCCCTGATTATCTTCTTCTCCATAATTTTTTTTTTTTTTTTTAATATCCATTTATTGAAATTTACAAATGTAAAAAATATATACATCAAGTAAATGTGTTGATAACAAGCACAATAACATGTCAAAACTTGAAAAGAATTACTTATCAGAAGCACTAAAAAAAAATTCTAGGCCATCTTCTTTTCAGATGCCTTGGAGGATTATCAGGAATGGAGTGGGAAGCAAGTTGAGAAACTAGTGGATTTGAGTAGTTATGGAGCTTAATATGAAAGGATAGGAATCTGGTTTGGGCTAAATCAGCAATATATGGAACATTAAGATCTTTATGGATAAGTTTATTGGTGACAAAGTAAGGGACAGCGAATTTTTTGAAGGATTTTGGATTGTAAGGATTGGATATGAGATGAATTGGATGGTTTAATGGAGCCCCAAAGCTTAACTCCGTACGTCCAAA
The DNA here is from genome assembly GCA_003667255.2 of Euschistus heros. NCBI lineage: Eukaryota > Metazoa > Arthropoda > Insecta > Hemiptera > Pentatomidae > Euschistus > Euschistus heros. The sequence goes on from RCWM02000013.1 coordinate 2,207,132, forward strand.
TAGGTCTAATCACAGTCATGTATATGAGTCTTTCGTGATTAATTGGGAGCTTTGAGCGTTTATCTAGTAAATTTTGAAGTAGTATATAACAACGGGAAGTTTCTTGTCAATTTAGTCACCATAGATTTATTTTAGATTTTTACGCCTTTATTTTTTATACTTGAAAAAATTTGTTAAATGTTTATTTAATGTTTTCAGTTATTATTCTTTCACTTTTTGCTAACTTTTTTTTCTTGGTCATTTTTATTTATGTGAACTGCTATAGATATCAATCAATGAATCCGATGAAAGATCTGGTTTAATTAAAGAAAAAACAGGTTAAATAATCTTAGAAAGCAATTAATACGATTTGTGGATGGCTAAATAGAATGAAAGATCATTTCAATAATAAAAACTATTTAAAGCAAAACTAGAGGCCTGGTGATGTATTTACAGGGATGGAACTCTGAGAAATTATAAACTACCAGATTCAGAATCATTGCATCAATTGAGGACATTCCAGGTTCATAATGGGATGGATGATTCAGAAACAGGAAAGTGAGTAATAGTAATTTTCAGATAATTAATATTTTTAAATAAGTTTTATTTTCTTACCATATTCATTCTGTGCTATTATTCCAGTTAGTGTTGCCAATGGATCAGATTCTCCAACGGCATTCACAGCCCTTACTCTAAAATAATATTCTTTCTTGTGGATTAACCTTTCGACAACAAAATTTAAAGCTGGGGACATTCCTGCATCTGACCATGTTCCTCGAGAAGTGTCCATTTTTTCAATTATATAATGTAATATTGGAGAACCACCATCATCATCCGGTGGTTTCCATGAAAGATGGGCATTTTCTTTAGTAACATCGAATACAGTTAATGGACCCTTAGGTGGAGAAGGTCGGTCTATAAAACAAAATAAATATATTAAAAACACAATACAATGGAAAACTGACAATTGTGTTCTCAAATACAGAGTTTAAGTATGAAGCTGAAAATTATAATCCATATTAGCAAAAAGTTGTAAATCAAATTACTATACATACCAATAACATTAACTTGTGCAGATGCTTTACAAGAACCTAATTCATTTAATAATGTCAAGCTGTAAGCACCAGTATCAGATCTCACAGCAAAAGGAATGTCTAAAATAGCCTCAGTGGAAGATGTAGTTATATCAATTCTACTGTCTAAGTGCACTTCTTTATTGTTAATAGTCCATTTAGCTTTAGGTATAGGTGATGCTTCAAATGGAATTGTATAATTAATTCGTTGACCAACTCTGACAGTAATATCCTGCATAGCTAATGGGTCAATATGAGGTTCAACTAGAAAATAAAATAAAATTTTCAAAATAAGTAAAGATTATAAATGAACTAACTTTCACCAATTGAAAAATAATTTATGTGATTTTAAACCATTAGAATTTTTAATTTAGAAAAATTGTCAACAAGTTGAACAAAACTTCAATACTCTGTAGCAATGAATCATAATAATGCCTAAAAATTAATCTACTTTATGATTAGAAACTTTGTTATAGAATCATAATTATTTGAACAGTTATATTTTAAGTTAATGTAAAAAAGGCAGTTCTCAACTATCTCAGCAGTTTTTATTTCATATACACTATATATTTAAAAAACAAATTACATTTACGTGAAATCTGTTTAGTTTGATCAGCATACCTTATCTATGTAAGATTTTTTCTGAAGTGGTCTACTAATTGGCACCACCCCCATAAAAAAAAAATAAAATAAAAAACCTTACTAGTGAAAACAAAAAGACAGAGAAAAGAGTATCCACACCATCAATCCTAATGTGATTCATCCATCAAACAACCACAAAAATAGATGAGGTCTTTCGCCTTCAGAATGACGAAGAAGACTTCAGCAACAAAACTCCTTGGCTGGAAATCGCAAAAAATACCTAGGCTAGGAGATGACTGAAGAGGGCAGCTGGCAAAGTAAGGTATGATTGGTTTGCAAGGGAAAGTTTCAACGCTGGCATGATAATGGCCAACCTGTAATGATCTTCAACAAAGATAATTTTAAACTGACATTCAAATGATTTTTACCACAAAAAATCATTCTTTTGTTTTTATTTTTTCAGGTTTGAGATATATTTTCATATTTTTTTTTTTTTTTTTGATAATAATCATTTATTTTTTAAATTACAGTTATTTATAATATTTTTCATTTTATCATCTTTCATTTATTTCCAAATATTTCCTTCTCATTGGTATCTATTTCTAATTATATACTCATTCATCACGATCGAACTGGTTTGTTGCTCTGTTCCTCCTAAAACAACTTACTTTATGGACTTAGTTTATTTCCTTAATTTATTCATTGCACCTTTTCAGCCAACTCACCATAATCAGTTTTCAGGCACTTTACTTAATCTATTCAGAGTTGATTGTCCTTAAAACCTAATCTCCTTTTATCAAAATCCAATAACTCATGTTATGAAATTATCTAAATATCTTACTACATTTCCTCACCTACGTTCAGTTCTAAGAAAATTTCCTCATACAATCTTGATTCCTTAACTCCAGAAAGCATAAACTCTCAACTAGAATCATTTTACCTTTCTATTGAACTGATCTATTCATTCCACTCTTTAGATGAAATGGTAGAATGCCTTTTATCACACCTACTTACATGTCTCAATCAACTAGCAACATTCAAAACATATTCTACATTCAAAACATCTGATATTCTGCTCATTGGATTAATCCAAAAATCAAAGATCTGATGAAAATAAGGGATGCAGATAGAAGACACTCAGGAGTTCCATAACTCCTAATGAATATTCTACTTTCAAATTCCTCCTCGGTTACCAGCTCCAAATCCAGTACACATAACCCTCCTCTCACTGACAA